>CAUDMG010002550.1:822296-1124796 GCA_958450375.1 Homarus gammarus
GGGCTGCAGAACTTTTTAAAAAAAACGTTAATTATTATTATTATTATTATTATTATTATTATTATTATTATTATTATTACACATACACACACACCCTTGTTTAACCCCTATTTGGATGGGGAAGAACTCTGACTGGGTGCTGTTGTGGAGGACACTGCCGTTCATGCCATCGTGGAGTTGCCTCGCAATGGCGATGAATTTTGGTGGGCAGCCAAAACGGATGAGGGTCCATCAGAGGGCTTCGCTGTTGACAAGAGTCGAAGGCCTTGGTTAGGTAGATGAAAGCCATGTACAGGTCACGATGTCGCAGTAGTCTGAGCCATGCATGGCAGGGGTGATGAGGACATCTCGGCAATCTCTTTCTCTGACAATAATGCAGTCAATGAGATGCCAGTGTTTGGATCGTGGGTGTTGCCACGAACCTTTGAACTTGTCGGCCTGCCTAAACAAGATATTGGTGATATTGAGGTTATGTGCAGCACACTTGGTGAGGAGGAGTAGGCCGTTGGGATTACACTTGCCTAGTCCATCTCTCCCTATGGTTTCCTGCCAAATGTCAGCATCTTTGCCAACTCTGGCATTGAAATCACCAAGGAGATCAACCATATCTTCTCTGGGGATAGATGTTAGCATTCTGTCGAGGTTGGCATAAAAAGTCTCTTTGATGTCATCCTCTGCATCCAGTGTTGGAGCGTATGTACTGATGAAGAAGGCATGTCACAAGTGATTCAGTGGGACTCGGAGCGTCTTGAGGCACTCCATCCTAATAGGCATATCAGTTAGCCTGTGTAGGATGCGTTGGCGGATGGCAAAGCCAACTACATAAACGCGGTTTCTCTCCACAGCAGGCTTACCCTTCGAGAAGAAGCTATAAATTCATATTCAAATTCAAAACTTTTATTGACAATTACATCAAAAGGAGCTGGTTTGCATGCGAACTAGCCCGCCCAAAACTAGTCTTAACAAGAGCTCTTTAACAATCTACTAATCATAAATCAGATATGTATGCAACAAATAGATATGCATAAAATCTACAATCTTATGTTAAACTTACAGAATTTTTTCATAATATTCTTAACCATATTTTTGTTTATTAAATAACAAACCATCTCTGTAATATCAATAATACCATCACCCCTAAATTCTGATAAACAGTTACATTCCATAATGTAATGATATAATGTATGAGACTTTACATAGCCACACAGCTTACAAGGATGCCATCAGTTCCTTCAATATATTGCCAATAATATTTGCATCCAAAGCTTAGTCTCATCACAAATGTATCATACTTAACCGAAGCCTTACCATAAGTAGAACTTGTAGAATTCAAAACTCGAACATAATGTTTCACACTACAACTGCCGTTGTTTAAAAATTTTCGAATATTGTCCATTTCTCATTGTTGTCGGATTTTTACCATTCCAGATTTTATTCTTTTAATACCCAAAATACAATCATATTCTACAATTTCTTTGCCACACCCTTGCTTAGCCAAATCATCAGCAACCTCATTCATATAAATACCACAATGGGATGGAATCCACATAAAACTAACATCATATCCAAGTGATTTTATGTCCTGAACACACTTCTTACATTTTTAATCTAAATCATCATCAAGGGGCACTTTAGAATTTAGAGCAAATAGAGCACTTTGACTGTCAACAAACCCAAAAACTGTCTTTTTCCTCACAAAGGCATTCTTAAGTCCCACATATATAGCATAAAGTTCAGCAGTGGTGCTGGAAGTTCTATCCCCAATTCTCTTGGATATTCCTTCTTCAACACTAATACCATATTCAAAAAATTCCCTAATAACAATGCCACATCCGGCCCGATTCCCATTAACTGAACCATCACAGTACATATGAATAACATTTTCCTTATGGTACTCAGATATTTTCTCAAGGAATATTTGCCGTAACTCAAAAGGATTAAATTTTTATTTTTTAGCTCTAGCTTATCAATTTTCACAGATACGTTCTCCATGAACCAAGGTTTCAAATAAACTTTGTTTGGCAAAGGTACACACAAATCTACAATTTTATATTCACACAACATCCGACAAAGCTTTTTAGTATCAGTATTCATCATTAAAATTACTAGTAATTGCATTAGTAAATTTATCAACAGCAGACTTCAGATACCCACCACCACGCCTAATAAGCCTCAGAGTAGAAATGACAGTCAACTCCCTAATTCTGTGTATTATGCTCGGGACATTTAGCTCCATCCTCATAATCTATATTCTTGTTGTCCTTGGACAACCAAGCACAATCCTCATTGCTTCATTCTGAATAAGCTCTAATGGCCTAAGATCTTTTCCTGAGTAAGAAGCTAGAACTGGAGCTGAATAATCAATGATACTCCTAACTGTACTTAAGTACATAGATCTTAAAACTGGTATACCAACACCATTTGCTCTATTTGACAAAACTTTCAGAGGTTTTAGCCTCGCTGTACATATATTTTTTACCTAAGTAATTTGATCCTTAACATTATTATTTATACCCACAAACATTCCCAGATATTTGTAACTGGATACTTTTTGCAAATTTATTACATTTAGCCAAAATTATTTTCCAATCACTGCCCTTGACTGAAATTTGGTTTTATTTTCACTAATGACCAGTCCCATGGAGAGACAAAGATACTGCAGCTGATCAATGACCCTAGACATATCTTCCTCATTCTTACATTCGATCAGAATGTCATCAGCATAAATGATTACTTGGGACTCGCCCTGGAATTTGTAACTAGCTATTCTGTCCATAAGAATATTAAAGTGCATAGGGCTAAGAACGCCACCTTGTGGGGTACCCAACCCTAGACTTTTTTCTTCCGATTCATGACCTTGAAACTAGACACTCCCTTTTCTGTTAGTTAAGTAATCTGTAATCCACATCAATAGTTTCCCTTTTATACCTTTACTTACAAGACTTTCTAAGATCACTTCCTTATTTGCCTTATCAAAGGCACTTTTAAGGTCTACAAACAGCCTACAGTTGACATTAGCATTACAAAGACATTTATTCACACAATCTGTAGTGCTTTTACCCTTTAAAAATCCCAACAAATTACTAGACGAGAGACCATCAATTTTGTACAATAATCTATTTAATACCATTCGCTCCATCATTTTAAATTGACAAGATGTTAAGGATATGGGTCGAGGATCACTATCACCCTTAGGCACAGGAACAATGAATGCCATTTTCCATTTTACTGGCAGTCTTCCATTTTCATATGACAAATTAAAGAGATCTAGAATTGGGTTGTCCTCCATACTTATAAGATAAGTGATAACATCATAAGTTAGACCATCCCTGCCAGGAGCACCAGACTTCCCTTTCTTTACAGCATTCAGAATTTCATCCTTAATAAAAGGAACACAGGTTTCCTCACTTACAGCACTTTGGATATTCACCAACCTTCGCCTCATAGATCTTGAATTCCTCAAGCAAATCTGAACACTACTTGGGAGACACTCATAATCAGATGCATACGCCCACTTATTCATTAGTTCATTAGCTTTGGCGTTTGGATTGGGATGAACATTAAATTTCTTCTTGACTCCTATTCACACCATCCCAAACCTGATTCAAAGATTTTAATTGAGCGATCTCTCTCAAAAAAACACTCCAATACATAATTCTGGCTTTCTGATTTAACTCTGTTGTACACTCTGCCACTTCAATCAGAGTTTCCCAGGTTTTTTTTCATTGCCAGGATCTTTACTCCACTTACTATGACATTTCCTCAAAAACTTATTTCAGCCCTTTACAATCTTAACATTATAATACCTAGGCTTAGGTTTTGTGGTATTTCTTGGCTTATTCAAAATGGAATCAATCACTCCTAACAAATCATCATAAAATATGTTTTCATCTCTAATTCCAAGCTCTTTGTACTCTTTATACCACTCGCCGACTTTTGCTACAAATTCACTATGTTGGCCTACTGTTATTTTATACCTTTTTCTATTGTTAACATAAAAATTTTTGTTCAAATGAAGCTTCACATTAATTGCAAAGTGATCACTCAAAAGCGTATCCACAATATCCAAATTTGCATGCACATCTAACATTTCAAAAAGTATTGCATAATCAAGTCTACCCCCTTTACCATGTGTCGGCTCACCAGCTCCAAGGACCCAAGCATCTTCCAGAGTGTAAAATATTTTTCAGAACCATTCCATTATGATTTTGAGAACCTCTACTGCCAAGATTGATGTGCCTAGCGTTCAAATCATCAGCAAAAATATTGTCTGGCAGATCATCAACTTTCAATTAATCAGCATGCACATAAGCATTAATAATGAACAGTGTAGCATCTTGAAGCGTAATACTAACACACAAATACTCGGTACCGTTTATTTTTAGAGCGGAATTAAATGATGCTGGAATATCATCTTTGATATAAGTCGTCAAACCTCTACAAATTACAGTCAAATCAGCTGGTAATTCGAAACTTTGATAACCTCTTAGTTGCAAAGATATTCCGTTTGTCCCAACCTCTTGCAAAGCTATGACATCAATACTACTAGAATGAACATATGCATGAAGATCCGTCAACCTTTTTTTCAAACTATTAACAGTCCAGGAATTAAGCTGGCATTATGATATATTAGAATAAATTTCCCCCTTCATATTCTTCACCGAAATAAGAACATTCTTTTTGACGTCGTCCCTTGGATTTTCCATAAATTCCAAAACAGAGTCAAGAATGTTCGTCAGGTCAACTAGCATTTCCTTGTTTACTACATTCTCTTTAGAAACCGAACCAACTCTATTTCCTAACTGACTAAGATTACTATTTTGTTCTAGATTGCTATCCACAATATTTGATTCCATCTCTACTAATGTTTCATTTTCTTTTAAACTATCTTTATTAACAAGAGCAGCATCACTATATGGCACAAGATTCACCAAGCATTTCATGATATCCAATACTGCTTGTTTGAGCTCATCAATCTCCTTACGGAGTTCTACTAGAATGTTAGGGGCTGTAAGGTTATTGTTCCCGTTACCTATGTCCTTCTGTGCTGCTGCATTTCGTATTTCCATACGCTTTTCCACACATTTACAGCACTTGGTGTCCCTGCAACATCGCTCCTTACAGTGTCACCTTATCCTCTTGATTAGTGGACTGAGCTCGTGATTGTAATTGCTTAACTTTCGTTTTTTTAGGACACACCCACGAGCTGGTATTGTTTTACCTCTAACCCCTCACACTATTCATACTCAATTTTTGCCCCCTTAGGGTCTTCTGATCACAACCTTATTTCTATTAAATCAAACTGGGCACGACCACCTCCCCCACCCACCTCTAAACGTCAATTATGGCACTATCGGAGGGCAAGCTGGCAATCCTTGCGAGAATTCTTCACCGACTTTCCTTAGGATGAATGTTGCTTTTCCACTCGGGATGCCTCAGTATGTGCTGACAGCATTGTTGGGGTTATACAGAGTGGTATGAGTGCATTTATCCCATCTTCTACCAAAACTTTCACATTACAATCATGGTTTGATCGCTCCTGCTCTCTTGCTTGCAGGGTGAGGGATAGGGCATATCGAGCTATGAAACTATCTCCTTCTCCTATTACCCACACCTCTTTCATTACTTCTAGGAATCGTTGTAAGGCTATTCTTCGTAGGGCCAAACGGAATTTTATTAAAAGAAAGACCGCTGTCCTGACTAATTCTTCCTCTAGTAAATCCTTCTGGTCCTTAACTAAAAACATCTGTAACAACTTCTGCACGCCTTCTTTTCCTCCCCTCTTCTGCTCCAATAACTCTATAGCTAACTCTCCCCCTGACAAAGCCAACCTCTTTGGCACCTTATTCTCCTCTAATTCCACCTTAAACGATTCCCACTCTATCCCTCCTACCCCTGCACCTCCTACTGAACCTATGCACTTTCCTATAATCTCCACTCGCAGGGTTGCCGGTGTGTTATCCAGGTTGGATGTGAGTAAGGCGCATGGACCGGACGGAATACCCCCTCGTGTTCTGAGGGAGTGTGCTGAAGCCTTGGCCCCTGGGCATGCTCGCCTCTTTCGCCTTTGCCTCAAAACCAAAACTTTTCCTTCTTCTTGGAATCATGCCTTGGTTCAGCCCATCCCGAAGAAGGGTGACCATTTTAACCCCTCTAACTATCGCTCCATTGCCCTAACTTCATCCCTCTTCAAGATTTTCGAAACTATCTTGAACTCCCATTTTCTCCGTCACCTTTAACGCCTTTCTCTTTTGTCGGATCACCAGTATGGCTTTCGCCGTGCGAGATCTACTGGTGATCTGCTCTCCTATTGCACCCATCTTTGGTCATCCTCTCTTAGGGATTATGGGGAAACTTTTGTCGTGGCCCTCGACATCTCCAAAGCATTTGACAGGGTATGGCACAAGCCTTTGCTATCTAAACTTCCCTCTTTTGGTTTCTCTCCCCCACTTTGTTCTCTAATCTTTAGCTTCCTTGAGAACCGATCCATGGCAGTTGATGTCGATGGATCGGTTTCTCGCTCTTTCTCTACCAATAATGGCGTCCCACAGGGTTCTGTTCTTTCACCAACTCTCTTCCTTCTTTTTATCAATGATTTACTTCACACTACAACTAATTCTATCCATTCTTACGCCGATGATTCCACTCTTCACTCTTCCTCACATTTTCCTCTTCCTCCTAACTCTCAAACTAGATCTGTTTCTAGAACTGATATCATTACTTCTATCAACGCGGATCTGTGCAGCATCTCTGAATGGGGAGATACAAACTTGGTCAAGTTCAATAGTAACAAAACTCAATACTTACCAATTACACTTTGTAAATTAGACGATCTCCCACCAATTACATTTCAGGACGCTATCATCCTCCCAAATTCTGAAATAAATATGTTAGGCCTTACCATTTCCTCCAATATGTCCTGGAAATCACACATCCTTAGTATAACTAAAGCTGCCTCCCGAAAGTTGGGAATGCTGTACAGATGCCGCAGCTACTTCACTCCTGGGCAGTTGCTCCAAGTATATAAGGGATTCATTCGTCCTAACTTGGAGTACTGCTCTCCTATCTGGGGTGGCTCTTCTTCTGTCCACCTATTAGATAGGGTGGAATCAAAGGCATTTCGTCTTATTAACTCTCCTCCTTTAGTCGACAATCTCTCTTCCCTTTCTCTTCGCTGCAATGTTGCTTCACTCTCTCTCTTTTACAGGTACTTTAATGGGCAATGTTCAGTGGATTTGGCATCCTGTGTACCTCCGGCAAGGCCGTTGGTTCGTAACACACGTCTTGCCCGCGGTGCCCACCGTTTCTCCGTGGATGTCGGTCACACGAGAATAACCCGTTATAGTACCTCCTTCTTTCCTCACACAGCCAAACTGTGGAATGCTCTGCCTTCTTCTGTGTTTCCATGCTCTTACAATCTGTCTCACTTTAAAAAGCTGGTTTTCCGGCATCTTCGTGGTGTAGATGCATTCAGTATAACCTTTTTTTCCATATTTACAATTTCTTTCCGTTCTTTTTTTTAACGCCCCCCAGGCTCCGTTGTGGGTCATTTGACCTGTGCCCGGGTGGGCTAATTCCCGTAAAAAAAAAAAAAAATTACAGCATTTTGGTGTAATTTTCTCCTGTGCCTTAATTTTATCTCCACATACCTTAGATTCAAGCATTTTTCCACAGAATCTACACCGAAAATCATAATGGCATTTCCACGCCATGTGCCCCCACTTACAACACTTATAGCATATTACTGGAGATTCGTTGTAGACAGCAACCCTTTTATATCCCAAACATCTCACAAAGACCTTCTCTGGCGCTGGACCTTTGATTAGCGCAATTAGCTGCGACTTTGGTACTAGCTCTCCATCAATTTTAATTACACGTTTCTTGGCCCCAAAAAATCTTTCGTCAGCCAACACATCCTCGGGGTGAAGGTAAACAGGATAATAAAAAATAATGATCTTCGTACATTTCCCAATGGACTCCACAGGTTTTTCCATCACTACATTATCAAAACCTTCTGTAGTTAGAGCTCTAATTGCTTCCTCATCCTTCACAGTAATATTTGGAATATGTTTACCTTCTTTAAAGAGCACTTGATACCATTGATGGCGCTTAGCGAGTCTAACTGACCACTTTACCTTATCATGAAAATCCATGCCATTATTCTTGGGGAAGTAAAGACGTGGCCTCCTTGATGAGTTGCTGCCATCTAAACCATCAATGGGGCTTACACTCGTTGTACTGATCATGGTTGAAGAATGACTCACACCATCAATTTTCTTTCGCTTATCCATCAAGTGGGAAATATTATCTTCACTGCTTGTACCATCTCTATTCCTCCTTTTATTCTTCTCTTTGCTATTAACAACTTTAAACGGCTCTTGTTCTTCACATTCACTGCTGCTGGACAGCTCCAAATCCGACAACAGTCCTCCAGAAGTACCCTGGGCTACATTGCTGTGTCTGCTGTATCCACCACTCGATTCAGTCATTTTAGTAAGCGACCTGCTCGTTGAAGCTCTTCCGTCAGCCATGACAATACGTGTCCAGCCAGGGAAGTGTAGGAGAGCGACCAGCACGTCCAACCAGAACGGCCAGCGTTCAGAAAGTAGAAGAAGCTATAGCCAGACTCCCGTTATGTGAGTTGACCCTCGTCTGGGAGCCGGGACTCACTAATAGCTGCTATGTTGATGTTATACCTAGCCAGCTCCTTGCCTCAAGGGCAGTTCTTCTTTCAGGACCCTAATTTGTGCCAGTATCAAGAAGGGTTCTGACATTTCATGCAGTGACCATAAAAGGTTGTAAAGTTTGTTTTTGTTTGGATCTGTGATTTTGATTGTGTTTTCGACCACAAAAGGATTGTAACGGAACTTCTTTTTAACAGTTACACAGTAACAGAAGAACAGATTATATCAACTGTGACCAACTATGTCACCATTAGGTGACTGTTACTGTTGTGAAACTGTCATATATGTAACGACCTGGGGGCGTTACCACTTGTATCAGGCACTGGTGAAGTTGTTACCTTTATATTCTAGGTGCTTAATCCTTATACACTAAGCCAGTTATCTTAGAGGCTGATAAAGAAAACAAACTAAATATATCTCAAAGTATATTGGGATTATAGCGAAACATAAGTTTATATTTCTTATTTTATTATAAAAAGGGGAGTATCTACACTGTCCAAAGGATATTCACTGTAATACTGTAATACTGTAGTCACGGAGCTATCTTAAATAAGCTCTAAAGAACGACTGACTAGTATGAGATCTGAGCGGAGACTGCTACCGGGCGCTGCCCAGGATAGCTGACCTATGTGAGTGGAATTTACCCATCACGTGTTCTAATCATGTCACCTCACAGCTACAGAATTTTACAGGGGGGGGGGGGGGGGGGGGGTTTATATAATACACATATATTAACTCATATTTATATAATACAAATATCTGTGAGACAGGGGCTAATACAGGATGACCTTACTGGGCGCGGTTGCCCAGTCAGGTTGTTTTGTAAGGCAGGCTATGTTTTGGGCACCTTTTCTATCCCCCTCCCCATGTGGGGTGAGCAGAGTGGTTCCTCGAAAGGGCTGCTCAGTGGCATGGACAGGACCGGATTGAACTGCTGCCTAGATCCCAGGGCATAAACTACCATCTTATCTGTGTCGCCAATGTGCAGAGTTGTTACTAGAGATTCCCGGCAGTCATCTCTGTCTTTCTCCATCGGTACTCGTCCGTCGCCATAGGACTTTTGGAGGTATAGGGGTTTTAATGACGAAGAGAGGTATAATGAGCTGGATGATGGCTGCGCATGAGTTAATTTATGTGGTGAGGCAGGAACGCAGGCTGCAACCACACATCATGGCTCTTCCTTTTTCTGATCCAGTGATGCAAGTGTTGCAATGACCAGGGACAAAGAGAGTTATTTGCAATGGACTACAGATAGACTACAGAAAGACGAAGAGTGCGGGGAGATATGATAGAAGTATTAAAGTGGGTGAAAGAAATCAATAAAGGTGACATAGATAAAGTTCTTATAATATCCGAGCAGGATAGGACTCGGAACAACGGATTCAAGTTAGATAAGTTTAGGTTTAGGAGGGAGATAGGAAGGAACTGGTTTACAAATAGGGTGGTGGGCCAGTGGAACAAGCTTAGCAACTTTGTAGTAAGTGCTGGAACGCTGGAACGTTTCAAAGGGAGGCTGGATAGATTCATGGATGATAGAGAGTGGTAGTAACTCTCGACAGGAGCTGCCATGCACAGGCCAACCGGCCTATTGCAGACTCCTTATTTTCTTATGTTCTTATGATAGCCCAGTTTGTTGGGTGTCGCCTCAGTAGACTTGTGTTGGTCCTTTTTTAAATACATCACACACAAATATATATAATAATTCTGGAACTAGTAAGTGGCTGAGGTGAAATAAACACTTTGCTCTTTTTTCTTTATCGTAGAAAAATATCGTTTCACAGGTACTTAGTTCGGTTGACAGTATGTTTTAAATTCTCTACTAGTGGAAGTATCTTAGTGCACTTATATATGAGAACACTTAAGTGAGGTGTTCACTGGGTAGCAAGTAATATGAGTCTGCCCGCTAACCAATTGTGTTGTTGGGGGAGTTCTTGATTAACAGTTGGTTGCATTTATAAAGTTCCTTGCAAGGAATGTAATATGTTTTACTTAGGCCAGACAGGTAAAGATCTTGTAACTAGACTTAAACAACATAGATATAGTGTTAGGACAGGCCAAGAATCCAATGCTCTGTTTGTTCATCTGAGGGATAATAAGCATTGCATTGACTGGGATAATGCCTCCTCAATATTACCTTGTAATTCAATTGACAGTAGGAACATTATAGAATCTAGTCTCATTAAACATACCGAAGCAGTCAACGTGAAATTGAGTAATGGCTTGTACAAACTGGACAATTTTGTAATTAAGAAGATTTGTAACCAGGTGAGAAGGTTGGGTCACCTTTCCCTCTGACCTGACTACCGACCGTTGCGGTGCTTTTTAAAGATTAGTAGGGTCATTACCTAATACCTGACCATTGTGGACCTGATTTCTCTCTCCTCTGTATATAAACACCTTGTTTTGTACTTGTCCTTAGTCTGTACTCACCCCTGAAGATGTGAATTACACGAAAGCTCTTGGGAACTTCGTGTTTTCTTCTTTCCTTGTGGTTATCAGCATATACCTGGATCACGAGCAACTACAGTTGTAATTTTTGTCTAATGTATATCTTCAGTCTTTGGGCTGCAGAACTTTTTAAAAAAAACGTTAATTATTATTATTATTATTATTATTATTATTATTATTATTATTATTATTATTACACATACACACACACCCTTGTTTAACCCCTATTTGGATGGGGAAGAACTCTGACTGGGTGCTGTTGTGGAGGACACTGCCGTTCATGCCATCGTGGAGTTGCCTCGCAATGGCGATGAATTTTGGTGGGCAGCCAAAACGGATGAGGGTCCATCAGAGGGCTTCGCTGTTGACAAGAGTCGAAGGCCTTGGTTAGGTAGATGAAAGCCATGTACAGGTCACGATGTCGCAGTAGTCTGAGCCATGCATGGCAGGGGTGATGAGGACATCTCGGCAATCTCTTTCTCTGACAATAATGCAGTCAATGAGATGCCAGTGTTTGGATCGTGGGTGTTGCCACGAACCTTTGAACTTGTCGGCCTGCCTAAACAAGATATTGGTGATATTGAGGTTATGTGCAGCACACTTGGTGAGGAGGAGTAGGCCGTTGGGATTACACTTGCCTAGTCCATCTCTCCCTATGGTTTCCTGCCAAATGTCAGCATCTTTGCCAACTCTGGCATTGAAATCACCAAGGAGATCAACCATATCTTCTCTGGGGATAGATGTTAGCATTCTGTCGAGGTTGGCATAAAAAGTCTCTTTGATGTCATCCTCTGCATCCAGTGTTGGAGCGTATGTACTGATGAAGAAGGCATGTCACAAGTGATTCAGTGGGACTCGGAGCGTCTTGAGGCACTCCATCCTAATAGGCATATCAGTTAGCCTGTGTAGGATGCGTTGGCGGATGGCAAAGCCAACTACATAAACGCGGTTTCTCTCCACAGCAGGCTTACCCTTCGAGAAGAAGCTATAAATTCATATTCAAATTCAAAACTTTTATTGACAATTACATCAAAAGGAGCTGGTTTGCATGCGAACTAGCCCGCCCAAAACTAGTCTTAACAAGAGCTCTTTAACAATCTACTAATCATAAATCAGATATGTATGCAACAAATAGATATGCATAAAATCTACAATCTTATGTTAAACTTACAGAATTTTTTCATAATATTCTTAACCATATTTTTGTTTATTAAATAACAAACCATCTCTGTAATATCAATAATACCATCACCCCTAAATTCTGATAAACAGTTACATTCCATAATGTAATGATATAATGTATGAGACTTTACATAGCCACACAGCTTACAAGGATGCCATCAGTTCCTTCAATATATTGCCAATAATATTTGCATCCAAAGCTTAGTCTCATCACAAATGTATCATACTTAACCGAAGCCTTACCATAAGTAGAACTTGTAGAATTCAAAACTCGAACATAATGTTTCACACTACAACTGCCGTTGTTTAAAAATTTTCGAATATTGTCCATTTCTCATTGTTGTCGGATTTTTACCATTCCAGATTTTATTCTTTTAATACCCAAAATACAATCATATTCTACAATTTCTTTGCCACACCCTTGCTTAGCCAAATCATCAGCAACCTCATTCATATAAATACCACAATGGGATGGAATCCACATAAAACTAACATCATATCCAAGTGATTTTATGTCCTGAACACACTTCTTACATTTTTAATCTAAATCATCATCAAGGGGCACTTTAGAATTTAGAGCAAATAGAGCACTTTGACTGTCAACAAACCCAAAAACTGTCTTTTTCCTCACAAAGGCATTCTTAAGTCCCACATATATAGCATAAAGTTCAGCAGTGGTGCTGGAAGTTCTATCCCCAATTCTCTTGGATATTCCTTCTTCAACACTAATACCATATTCAAAAAATTCCCTAATAACAATGCCACATCCGGCCCGATTCCCATTAACTGAACCATCACAGTACATATGAATAACATTTTCCTTATGGTACTCAGATATTTTCTCAAGGAATATTTGCCGTAACTCAAAAGGATTAAATTTTTATTTTTTAGCTCTAGCTTATCAATTTTCACAGATACGTTCTCCATGAACCAAGGTTTCAAATAAACTTTGTTTGGCAAAGGTACACACAAATCTACAATTTTATATTCACACAACATCCGACAAAGCTTTTTAGTATCAGTATTCATCATTAAAATTACTAGTAATTGCATTAGTAAATTTATCAACAGCAGACTTCAGATACCCACCACCACGCCTAATAAGCCTCAGAGTAGAAATGACAGTCAACTCCCTAATTCTGTGTATTATGCTCGGGACATTTAGCTCCATCCTCATAATCTATATTCTTGTTGTCCTTGGACAACCAAGCACAATCCTCATTGCTTCATTCTGAATAAGCTCTAATGGCCTAAGATCTTTTCCTGAGTAAGAAGCTAGAACTGGAGCTGAATAATCAATGATACTCCTAACTGTACTTAAGTACATAGATCTTAAAACTGGTATACCAACACCATTTGCTCTATTTGACAAAACTTTCAGAGGTTTTAGCCTCGCTGTACATATATTTTTTACCTAAGTAATTTGATCCTTAACATTATTATTTATACCCACAAACATTCCCAGATATTTGTAACTGGATACTTTTTGCAAATTTATTACATTTAGCCAAAATTATTTTCCAATCACTGCCCTTGACTGAAATTTGGTTTTATTTTCACTAATGACCAGTCCCATGGAGAGACAAAGATACTGCAGCTGATCAATGACCCTAGACATATCTTCCTCATTCTTACATTCGATCAGAATGTCATCAGCATAAATGATTACTTGGGACTCGCCCTGGAATTTGTAACTAGCTATTCTGTCCATAAGAATATTAAAGTGCATAGGGCTAAGAACGCCACCTTGTGGGGTACCCAACCCTAGACTTTTTTCTTCCGATTCATGACCTTGAAACTAGACACTCCCTTTTCTGTTAGTTAAGTAATCTGTAATCCACATCAATAGTTTCCCTTTTATACCTTTACTTACAAGACTTTCTAAGATCACTTCCTTATTTGCCTTATCAAAGGCACTTTTAAGGTCTACAAACAGCCTACAGTTGACATTAGCATTACAAAGACATTTATTCACACAATCTGTAGTGCTTTTACCCTTTAAAAATCCCAACAAATTACTAGACGAGAGACCATCAATTTTGTACAATAATCTATTTAATACCATTCGCTCCATCATTTTAAATTGACAAGATGTTAAGGATATGGGTCGAGGATCACTATCACCCTTAGGCACAGGAACAATGAATGCCATTTTCCATTTTACTGGCAGTCTTCCATTTTCATATGACAAATTAAAGAGATCTAGAATTGGGTTGTCCTCCATACTTATAAGATAAGTGATAACATCATAAGTTAGACCATCCCTGCCAGGAGCACCAGACTTCCCTTTCTTTACAGCATTCAGAATTTCATCCTTAATAAAAGGAACACAGGTTTCCTCACTTACAGCACTTTGGATATTCACCAACCTTCGCCTCATAGATCTTGAATTCCTCAAGCAAATCTGAACACTACTTGGGAGACACTCATAATCAGATGCATACGCCCACTTATTCATTAGTTCATTAGCTTTGGCGTTTGGATTGGGATGAACATTAAATTTCTTCTTGACTCCTATTCACACCATCCCAAACCTGATTCAAAGATTTTAATTGAGCGATCTCTCTCAAAAAAACACTCCAATACATAATTCTGGCTTTCTGATTTAACTCTGTTGTACACTCTGCCACTTCAATCAGAGTTTCCCAGGTTTTTTTTCATTGCCAGGATCTTTACTCCACTTACTATGACATTTCCTCAAAAACTTATTTCAGCCCTTTACAATCTTAACATTATAATACCTAGGCTTAGGTTTTGTGGTATTTCTTGGCTTATTCAAAATGGAATCAATCACTCCTAACAAATCATCATAAAATATGTTTTCATCTCTAATTCCAAGCTCTTTGTACTCTTTATACCACTCGCCGACTTTTGCTACAAATTCACTATGTTGGCCTACTGTTATTTTATACCTTTTTCTATTGTTAACATAAAAATTTTTGTTCAAATGAAGCTTCACATTAATTGCAAAGTGATCACTCAAAAGCGTATCCACAATATCCAAATTTGCATGCACATCTAACATTTCAAAAAGTATTGCATAATCAAGTCTACCCCCTTTACCATGTGTCGGCTCACCAGCTCCAAGGACCCAAGCATCTTCCAGAGTGTAAAATATTTTTCAGAACCATTCCATTATGATTTTGAGAACCTCTACTGCCAAGATTGATGTGCCTAGCGTTCAAATCATCAGCAAAAATATTGTCTGGCAGATCATCAACTTTCAATTAATCAGCATGCACATAAGCATTAATAATGAACAGTGTAGCATCTTGAAGCGTAATACTAACACACAAATACTCGGTACCGTTTATTTTTAGAGCGGAATTAAATGATGCTGGAATATCATCTTTGATATAAGTCGTCAAACCTCTACAAATTACAGTCAAATCAGCTGGTAATTCGAAACTTTGATAACCTCTTAGTTGCAAAGATATTCCGTTTGTCCCAACCTCTTGCAAAGCTATGACATCAATACTACTAGAATGAACATATGCATGAAGATCCGTCAACCTTTTTTTCAAACTATTAACAGTCCAGGAATTAAGCTGGCATTATGATATATTAGAATAAATTTCCCCCTTCATATTCTTCACCGAAATAAGAACATTCTTTTTGACGTCGTCCCTTGGATTTTCCATAAATTCCAAAACAGAGTCAAGAATGTTCGTCAGGTCAACTAGCATTTCCTTGTTTACTACATTCTCTTTAGAAACCGAACCAACTCTATTTCCTAACTGACTAAGATTACTATTTTGTTCTAGATTGCTATCCACAATATTTGATTCCATCTCTACTAATGTTTCATTTTCTTTTAAACTATCTTTATTAACAAGAGCAGCATCACTATATGGCACAAGATTCACCAAGCATTTCATGATATCCAATACTGCTTGTTTGAGCTCATCAATCTCCTTACGGAGTTCTACTAGAATGTTAGGGGCTGTAAGGTTATTGTTCCCGTTACCTATGTCCTTCTGTGCTGCTGCATTTCGTATTTCCATACGCTTTTCCACACATTTACAGCACTTGGTGTCCCTGCAACATCGCTCCTTACAGTGTCACCTTATCCTCTTGATTAGTGGACTGAGCTCGTGATTGTAATTGCTTAACTTTCGTTTTTTTAGGACACACCCACGAGCTGGTATTGTTTTACCTCTAACCCCTCACACTATTCATACTCAATTTTTGCCCCCTTAGGGTCTTCTGATCACAACCTTATTTCTATTAAATCAAACTGGGCACGACCACCTCCCCCACCCACCTCTAAACGTCAATTATGGCACTATCGGAGGGCAAGCTGGCAATCCTTGCGAGAATTCTTCACCGACTTTCCTTAGGATGAATGTTGCTTTTCCACTCGGGATGCCTCAGTATGTGCTGACAGCATTGTTGGGGTTATACAGAGTGGTATGAGTGCATTTATCCCATCTTCTACCAAAACTTTCACATTACAATCATGGTTTGATCGCTCCTGCTCTCTTGCTTGCAGGGTGAGGGATAGGGCATATCGAGCTATGAAACTATCTCCTTCTCCTATTACCCACACCTCTTTCATTACTTCTAGGAATCGTTGTAAGGCTATTCTTCGTAGGGCCAAACGGAATTTTATTAAAAGAAAGACCGCTGTCCTGACTAATTCTTCCTCTAGTAAATCCTTCTGGTCCTTAACTAAAAACATCTGTAACAACTTCTGCACGCCTTCTTTTCCTCCCCTCTTCTGCTCCAATAACTCTATAGCTAACTCTCCCCCTGACAAAGCCAACCTCTTTGGCACCTTATTCTCCTCTAATTCCACCTTAAACGATTCCCACTCTATCCCTCCTACCCCTGCACCTCCTACTGAACCTATGCACTTTCCTATAATCTCCACTCGCAGGGTTGCCGGTGTGTTATCCAGGTTGGATGTGAGTAAGGCGCATGGACCGGACGGAATACCCCCTCGTGTTCTGAGGGAGTGTGCTGAAGCCTTGGCCCCTGGGCATGCTCGCCTCTTTCGCCTTTGCCTCAAAACCAAAACTTTTCCTTCTTCTTGGAATCATGCCTTGGTTCAGCCCATCCCGAAGAAGGGTGACCATTTTAACCCTCTAACTATCGCTCCATTGCCCTAACTTCATCCCTCTTCAAGATTTTCGAAACTATCTTGAACTCCCATTTTCTCCGTCACCTTTAACGCCTTTCTCTTTTGTCGGATCACCAGTATGGCTTTCGCCGTGCGAGATCTACTGGTGATCTGCTCTCCTATTGCACCCATCTTTGGTCATCCTCTCTTAGGGATTATGGGGAAACTTTTGTCGTGGCCCTCGACATCTCCAAAGCATTTGACAGGGTATGGCACAAGCCTTTGCTATCTAAACTTCCCTCTTTTGGTTTCTCTCCCCCACTTTGTTCTCTAATCTTTAGCTTCCTTGAGAACCGATCCATGGCAGTTGATGTCGATGGATCGGTTTCTCGCTCTTTCTCTACCAATAATGGCGTCCCACAGGGTTCTGTTCTTTCACCAACTCTCTTCCTTCTTTTTATCAATGATTTACTTCACACTACAACTAATTCTATCCATTCTTACGCCGATGATTCCACTCTTCACTCTTCCTCACATTTTCCTCTTCCTCCTAACTCTCAAACTAGATCTGTTTCTAGAACTGATATCATTACTTCTATCAACGCGGATCTGTGCAGCATCTCTGAATGGGGAGATACAAACTTGGTCAAGTTCAATAGTAACAAAACTCAATACTTACCAATTACACTTTGTAAATTAGACGATCTCCCACCAATTACATTTCAGGACGCTATCATCCTCCCAAATTCTGAAATAAATATGTTAGGCCTTACCATTTCCTCCAATATGTCCTGGAAATCACACATCCTTAGTATAACTAAAGCTGCCTCCCGAAAGTTGGGAATGCTGTACAGATGCCGCAGCTACTTCACTCCTGGGCAGTT
Organism: Homarus gammarus; assembly: GCA_958450375.1. Classification (NCBI taxonomy): domain Eukaryota; kingdom Metazoa; phylum Arthropoda; class Malacostraca; order Decapoda; family Nephropidae; genus Homarus; species Homarus gammarus. The sequence goes on from CAUDMG010002550.1 coordinate 840,557, forward strand.
GCTCCAAGTATATAAGGGATTCATTCGTCCTAACTTGGAGTACTGCTCTCCTATCTGGGGTGGCTCTTCTTCTGTCCACCTATTAGATAGGGTGGAATCAAAGGCATTTCGTCTTATTAACTCTCCTCCTTTAGTCGACAATCTCTCTTCCCTTTCTCTTCGCTGCAATGTTGCTTCACTCTCTCTCTTTTACAGGTACTTTAATGGGCAATGTTCAGTGGATTTGGCATCCTGTGTACCTCCGGCAAGGCCGTTGGTTCGTAACACACGTCTTGCCCGCGGTGCCCACCGTTTCTCCGTGGATGTCGGTCACACGAGAATAACCCGTTATAGTACCTCCTTCTTTCCTCACACAGCCAAACTGTGGAATGCTCTGCCTTCTTCTGTGTTTCCATGCTCTTACAATCTGTCTCACTTTAAAAAGCTGGTTTTCCGGCATCTTCGTGGTGTAGATGCATTCAGTATAACCTTTTTTTCCATATTTACAATTTCTTTCCGTTCTTTTTTTTAACGCCCCCCAGGCTCCGTTGTGGGTCATTTGACCTGTGCCCGGGTGGGCTAATTCCCGTAAAAAAAAAAAAAAATTACAGCATTTTGGTGTAATTTTCTCCTGTGCCTTAATTTTATCTCCACATACCTTAGATTCAAGCATTTTTCCACAGAATCTACACCGAAAATCATAATGGCATTTCCACGCCATGTGCCCCCACTTACAACACTTATAGCATATTACTGGAGATTCGTTGTAGACAGCAACCCTTTTATATCCCAAACATCTCACAAAGACCTTCTCTGGCGCTGGACCTTTGATTAGCGCAATTAGCTGCGACTTTGGTACTAGCTCTCCATCAATTTTAATTACACGTTTCTTGGCCCCAAAAAATCTTTCGTCAGCCAACACATCCTCGGGGTGAAGGTAAACAGGATAATAAAAAATAATGATCTTCGTACATTTCCCAATGGACTCCACAGGTTTTTCCATCACTACATTATCAAAACCTTCTGTAGTTAGAGCTCTAATTGCTTCCTCATCCTTCACAGTAATATTTGGAATATGTTTACCTTCTTTAAAGAGCACTTGATACCATTGATGGCGCTTAGCGAGTCTAACTGACCACTTTACCTTATCATGAAAATCCATGCCATTATTCTTGGGGAAGTAAAGACGTGGCCTCCTTGATGAGTTGCTGCCATCTAAACCATCAATGGGGCTTACACTCGTTGTACTGATCATGGTTGAAGAATGACTCACACCATCAATTTTCTTTCGCTTATCCATCAAGTGGGAAATATTATCTTCACTGCTTGTACCATCTCTATTCCTCCTTTTATTCTTCTCTTTGCTATTAACAACTTTAAACGGCTCTTGTTCTTCACATTCACTGCTGCTGGACAGCTCCAAATCCGACAACAGTCCTCCAGAAGTACCCTGGGCTACATTGCTGTGTCTGCTGTATCCACCACTCGATTCAGTCATTTTAGTAAGCGACCTGCTCGTTGAAGCTCTTCCGTCAGCCATGACAATACGTGTCCAGCCAGGGAAGTGTAGGAGAGCGACCAGCACGTCCAACCAGAACGGCCAGCGTTCAGAAAGTAGAAGAAGCTATAGCCAGACTCCCGTTATGTGAGTTGACCCTCGTCTGGGAGCCGGGACTCACTAATAGCTGCTATGTTGATGTTATACCTAGCCAGCTCCTTGCCTCAAGGGCAGTTCTTCTTTCAGGACCCTAATTTGTGCCAGTATCAAGAAGGGTTCTGACATTTCATGCAGTGACCATAAAAGGTTGTAAAGTTTGTTTTTGTTTGGATCTGTGATTTTGATTGTGTTTTCGACCACAAAAGGATTGTAACGGAACTTCTTTTTAACAGTTACACAGTAACAGAAGAACAGATTATATCAACTGTGACCAACTATGTCACCATTAGGTGACTGTTACTGTTGTGAAACTGTCATATATGTAACGACCTGGGGGCGTTACCACTTGTATCAGGCACTGGTGAAGTTGTTACCTTTATATTCTAGGTGCTTAATCCTTATACACTAAGCCAGTTATCTTAGAGGCTGATAAAGAAAACAAACTAAATATATCTCAAAGTATATTGGGATTATAGCGAAACATAAGTTTATATTTCTTATTTTATTATAAAAAGGGGAGTATCTACACTGTCCAAAGGATATTCACTGTAATACTGTAATACTGTAGTCACGGAGCTATCTTAAATAAGCTCTAAAGAACGACTGACTAGTATGAGATCTGAGCGGAGACTGCTACCGGGCGCTGCCCAGGATAGCTGACCTATGTGAGTGGAATTTACCCATCACGTGTTCTAATCATGTCACCTCACAGCTACAGAATTTTACAGGGGGGGGGGGGGGGGGCTCTTTATATAATACACATATATTAACTCATATTTATATAATACAAATATCTGTGAGACAGGGGCTAATACAGGATGACCTTACTGGGCGCGGTTGCCCAGTCAGGTTGTTTTGTAAGGCAGGCTATGTTTTGGGCACCTTTTCTATCCCCCTCCCCATGTGGGGTGAGCAGAGTGGTTCCTCGAAAGGGCTGCTCAGTGGCATGGACAGGACCGGATTGAACTGCTGCCTAGATCCCAGGGCATAAACTACCATCTTATCTGTGTCGCCAATGTGCAGAGTTGTTACTAGAGATTCCCGGCAGTCATCTCTGTCTTTCTCCATCGGTACTCGTCCGTCGCCATAGGACTTTTGGAGGTATAGGGGTTTTAATGACGAAGAGAGGTATAATGAGCTGGATGATGGCTGCGCATGAGTTAATTTATGTGGTGAGGCAGGAACGCAGGCTGCAACCACACATCATGGCTCTTCCTTTTTCTGATCCAGTGATGCAAGTGTTGCAATGACCAGGGACAAAGAGAGTTATTTGCAATGGACTACAGATAGACTACAGAAAGACGAAGAGTGCGGGGAGATATGATAGAAGTATTAAAGTGGGTGAAAGAAATCAATAAAGGTGACATAGATAAAGTTCTTATAATATCCGAGCAGGATAGGACTCGGAACAACGGATTCAAGTTAGATAAGTTTAGGTTTAGGAGGGAGATAGGAAGGAACTGGTTTACAAATAGGGTGGTGGGCCAGTGGAACAAGCTTAGCAACTTTGTAGTAAGTGCTGGAACGCTGGAACGTTTCAAAGGGAGGCTGGATAGATTCATGGATGATAGAGAGTGGTAGTAACTCTCGACAGGAGCTGCCATGCACAGGCCAACCGGCCTATTGCAGACTCCATATTTTCTTATGTTCTTATGATAGCCCAGTTTGTTGGGTGTCGCCTCAGTAGACTTGTGTTGGTCCTTTTTTAAATACATCACACACAAATATATATAATAATTCTGGAACTAGTAAGTGGCTGAGGTGAAATAAACACTTTGCTCTTTTTTCTTTATCGTAGAAAAATATCGTTTCACAGGTACTTAGTTCGGTTGACAGTATGTTTTAAATTCTCTACTAGTGGAAGTATCTTAGTGCACTTATATATGAGAACACTTAAGTGAGGTGTTCACTGGGTAGCAAGTAATATGAGTCTGCCCGCTAACCAATTGTGTTGTTGGGGGAGTTCTTGATTAACAGTTGGTTGCATTTATAAAGTTCCTTGCAAGGAATGTAATATGTTTTACTTAGGCCAGACAGGTAAAGATCTTGTAACTAGACTTAAACAACATAGATATAGTGTTAGGACAGGCCAAGAATCCAATGCTCTGTTTGTTCATCTGAGGGATAATAAGCATTGCATTGACTGGGATAATGCCTCCTCAATATTACCTTGTAATTCAATTGACAGTAGGAACATTATAGAATCTAGTCTCATTAAACATACCGAAGCAGTCAACGTGAAATTGAGTAATGGCTTGTACAAACTGGACAATTTTGTAATTAAGAAGATTTGTAACCAGGTGAGAAGGTTGGGTCACCTTTCCCTCTGACCTGACTACCGACCGTTGCGGTGCTTTTTAAAGATTAGTAGGGTCATTACCTAATACCTGACCATTGTGGACCTGATTTCTCTCTCCTCTGTATATAAACACCTTGTTTTGTACTTGTCCTTAGTCTGTACTCACCCCTGAAGATGTGAATTACACGAAAGCTCTTGGGAACTTCGTGTTTTCTTCTTTCCTTGTGGTTATCAGCATATACCTGGATCACGAGCAACTACAGTGATTTACTTGCATATATATATATATATATATATATATAAATATATATATATATATATATATATATATATATATATATATATATATATATATATATATATATATATATATATATATATATATATCTTGATAAAATCACACGGGAAAAGGGAAACAATGGTGCTCCGTTGTTTCCCTTTTCCCCTGTGATTTTATCAAGATTTTTCTTATCCACGTTTTCATTGTGGATCTACTTGAAATATATATATATATATATATATATATAATATATATATATATATATATATATAATTTTAAAATGGTGCTGTTTCACCGCTCGGCCACCTCCAACAGAGATCTCAAAGTTTAAAAGGTATAATGAAACCAGGTAGGATTATACCGGAAGATAAATATAAAGGAAGAGAATCCTGTAAGTCAGGAAACTGTGTCTCATTGATATAAGATAGACGTTTAAGCTTATGAGAAACAATATGAAGACTATTGAATATATATTTAGGGAAAATGATATGGGAACCAGTTCAGAAGTAATGTTTGTGACAAATGCAAAATTATAGTGAGTAGGCAAGGTTGTGATTGCATTAATGCTAATTTCACAATAGTCTGGAGCTATATGGTTATCTTCTACTACTAAATGTTTGCCTACATCCTGCCATATAAGTTTTACACTGGTTTGATTTTGGAAAAAAAAATATTTACATAATTGACATGTGCGTGAAACACTAAGCTATGTGGTATTGGAGTGTATCCACAGTGTTGTAGAGCTGTAGAGGCATTATGCAGGACAAACATGCAAGTGTAAGTATGTTGACTTACAATGATTTTGGACTTCATGCTTAGTCACAGCAACCAATGAAAAATATTCTGATACTACTATTAGTTCAGTTTGTTTGTTCAGAATTAATAGTCCCTTATTCTCTCTCAATGGAAATGGTTCTAAATTCCATGCATCAAAATTTGTTCGTGATTTTAGTGGAATGTGTATTAGTATTTCTTTATGTGTTGAGGTTGCCTCTAGGATGGGGTAATAATATTCCACTTCATGTTCCTGAAAGATAGGAGTTAGTTGCTATTTAGTTTCAGCTATATGCAAAATGGCAAACAGTTGACCAACTGGCAACAACTGTGCATCAACATGACTTAGCCCTGCATTTCCTAGATCAGCTATGAGCCTATTATGGTTTCCATGATAGCTTGTACCGAGGCCTCAGCTGCATGCATATATTCTGTGAAACAGAGTAACCATTCCAGTGCAAATTATGACCTTGTGAATCCCTGGACAAAGCGTATTAGTTGATTAGTTTCGTCAACAATAGCATTCATGTGAGAGGTCAGAGTTTGTACTGCCTTGTAGGACTGTTCAATGGCCTTATTTTGTTTCTTAACAGCTCCTGAAACTTCAGTTATTTTATTCCCTAGTTTAGCTACATCTGCGGCAGTTGCCTTACCAAAAAAGGTGTTACTTATTAATCCTCCAAAGTTAAACAGACCACATTTTTTACGCCGCTGAGATTGTACATTCTTCTCGATGCCTTCAGGAGATATAGGGAGTTTTCCCTCAAAGTGATTTACTCTCTTGAGTAGACTATTCATACGGTCGTGTTGAAGAGAGATGGTCTGACCGAGTATTGTAGAGATGGTAGATTGTTGTTCGAGATCTTGCAGAGTTTGCATCGCTGTTTTAATGTGGACAGCTATTGACCTCAGATGCACTGGTATGCGCATTAAGTCATGAAGCTCGTACTTGACAGTTACAATGTCTTGTACTACCAGTACTTTGCCTAGTGGGGCAACTAAAGCTCCGGGTATGACGACGTCTGCTGAGGATGCTGCTGTTGCTACCGCGCTCCAGACCGACAGTAGTAGTGATATCCAAGCCATGTCTGAAAGAGGCAAGGATAATTAACGATTTTTGTTTGGTGAGCATAGATTTTGACGATATGTATTGTCTATCAATATATTTTGTTGAACAACTATTGTAGTAGAAGTAGGATGTACTCGAATGACATTAGGGGTCTCTACTAAGTCTCTGAAGACTTTTTTCATTCTATTTACATGCACCACATCTGTGACATTTGTCGGTGGCTCAACTATTTGGAATTTGTTTCCATGTTCTTTCGCTCTAATCACATACGGACCTATGAATTTAGGTGAGAGTTTTGATATGCGTTCCGGCGCTTTTATCATTACTTTGTCTCCTATTTCTAGAGTTATAGGCTTAGCTTTTTTATGTTGCTTACAGATCATTTGAGCACGTGAGGCTGCTAAGTGTTTTCGTACTTTTCCATGGATGCTTCTGAAAAATATTGATTTGCTTCTTGGCATACTCATCCATGTTGTACACAGGTTCTTGGGTTCCTGCTAGTAGATCATATGGCAAGCGTTTCTCGGGACCGTAAATTATGCAGTATGGCGATTTGCCTGTAAAGCTATTGATGGATCCATTGATGGACGCTGCAACCTGTGGTAGCCAGTCCTTCCACGAACTATGCATTGGATTCATCACATGTCGGAGAATCTTAAGAATTTTCTATTTGTACACTCGACCAAGCCATTTGAAGATGGATGGTAGACGGTTGTGAAGGTTTGTGTGATGTCATATTGGTGACATATAGGAGTTAAGAGTTGATTCTTAAATTCTGCCCCGTTTTCTGAGAGTATCACTCTAGGTGTATAGAAAGGATAGATTAGATGAGTAACTAATGCATCAGCCACTGATTCGGCATTCTTGGTCTGTAATAGTGCTAGTACCACAAATCTAGAGTAATGGTCAATGCAGAAAAGGACGTAACTAGAGCCTTGATGGCTTTTTGGTTGTAGCAATAAATCGAAGGCAACTGTATCCCATGGACGTTCCGACGTCGGGTATTCTAAGATTGGAACGGGATCCATAATTGTTCCCTTGTGTCTTGCACAAGATAAACATTCAGCAATGTGATGCTCGATGTCGGTCCTCATAGTTTTCCAATAATATTTTTGCCTAATTTCTGTTAGACATCTGTCTCGCCCTGGATGCCCAGCTTGGGGTGCATCATGGAAGAAGGCGAGAATGTATTCCTTTAATGCTGTAGGAATAACAATTTGAGAGATTGAATTTTGTTGTGTTTTCACTGAACAATATAGTATGTCGTGCCGCAGCTCAAACTGTGAGAGTGGTAGGGGTGATTTTGGCAAATTTCCCTCATCTCCTCATTCTAAGGCATATATAACCTTGGACCACAGTGGATTCTGTAACTGTTCCGCCCTTAACTGTGACAGGGTGAAAGTAGGTAGTGGCGTGACAGGAGCTATGTGTTTAGATGCGAATCAGCTACCATGTTCGCAAGGCCCGGCAAATACTTGAAGTTTGGTGCAAACTCCTGTATGGTTAGATACCAGTGCATAAACGCCCTGATAAGTTCTTCCCATTAAATAGTTCTGTCACGGCTACGTGATCTGTGTGGACTGTGATCGGATATCCCAAAATGAGATTCCGAAAATGCTTGAGAGCCCACTAATGCTTCTAAGTGAGTAGCTGAATAGCGCGTTTCTGCATCGTTGAGGGTGCGACTGGCGTATGCTATTACTCGCCATTATCCTCGATGATCAGTTTCCATTAGCAGTGCCCCTAAACCTAAGCCTGAGGCATCAGTACGGATTGGTAGTGTTATTACCTACGCTATGTCTAATTGGATTACACACCGGACAGAGGAATGTCTGTAGGTTTTATTAACACTTATTTGGAGGATATCGCCGCTGGAGTTCATTGAACGATTTTAATGAGATAACATTGGCACAGGCCCCTGTTTCTACATCTAGGGAAAACTAATTGTTACCCATCGTTGCTGGTACAGTCAACACTTCCACTTTGTTTAGCGCGGCGATTAATAAGCCGGTGATGGAAGCGTTGTTTTCTTGAACCTAGATCATGTTGCTGGACGCGCTCCTCTTCCCCCGAAAGTTGTATACTTGTCTCCCGTCGATTTTCAATATCTTGCATCATACGCTGTATATTTCTACAATTTTCTGTGTTGTGGTATGGAGACTGATGTACTATACACCATTTATTCGGAATGCCTTCAGTGTTTGGAGACCTTTTATTTCCTGTGTTATGTCCCTTTGGAGTTTTTGGTTTAGCAGGACTATCTGAAATTTTGAAGTCCTGCTGGGATCCTTTTCTTCGATCTTGCCTCTAGCTGGCTGGGTAGTTAGCTGCTTGTTCTGCAAACCAGCATTTTTCTATGGCATGTCCCTTACGTTTGCAAACTTTGCAAAAAGGTATCTTTTTTGGTTTGGTTTCCGTGACAGACTGTGGCTGTTCCTTGAAGCTGGTGACTGGTGCCACTGACAGAAACATAGGAGTATTTTCCGTGAGTTCCGCAATTTCCTCTACGTAGTCTACAAGTTTACCCCCTTTTATAAATTCTTTCTTTCGGGCTTTCTTGCATAAGGGTTCATTTGATGACAAGATAAACTGAAAGAATTTAATAATCCTGTCGAAATTTTCTTTAGACAAGTTGTCATTTTTATCGAACCAATCTGAGGAAACCATGTAAGATTTGAGGTCTATTTTTGTGAGTCCCTCACAAATCTGGGCGTCTTATTCGTCCGCTCTGCCATCTTAAAGATCAAAGTAAACAGACCTCCTTTAGAACCTGACCTAAAAAAGGAAATGATTTGTTTCTTAAACGTTTGATAGTCATGCGTTTCTTCACCAATGGCTGAAGCATACATACCTTTAGCTGCCCGACTACTGGTTTTGATAAGGCTTCGGACGTATGAAATTTTATCTACGGCATTAGTGACATTGTTATTTCTCATTACATCTTCGCATTTACGCAAAAATGTTAAACTATTATAATCTGGATCCTCGGCAGAAAACTCTTGTACCTAAAATTTATTTGGAAGTCCCTTTACCGTTTTACAGACCGATGCAGTCTGTGGGTTAGTAGAACCACCTGTTGCCAATTTTGTTGTGTTAGTTAAAGCACTAGGGTTAGTAACAGGTGAAGGTTATGGCTAAATGTTACCTGACCTTAATTGTCTACTATCTAAATCATCAAACTGAGAATCTCTGAAATTTTCACAGATAACTGAAGAGTCGGTAGGAGTTAACTCTATTTGGCTAACTTGTGGTAATTCTTCCTCACTATCAGTTGCCATTAGTTCCTTTGAATTATCAGATGCCTGGCTATCATAGTCTGAGTCACTAATTTCCTGTTTGATACCCAAAAATTTTGGAAGAGGGTCCATATATAGGAATATTTATCACTTCACTCACTGTATAAAACTCACTACTTTGCCCACTCACGGACAAATGCAAAAATATTTATAATGAGTTAGGAAAATGAAGAAAAAAAAATATTCAAGTTATTAAAAAGTATTAAAGAGTACTACAATTATGTAAAAGTATAGAATATATATCTACTTTTTGTAAGTAGAGGACGTACTTTCTAAATGTGTTATTTAATTTTACCTCTGCACATTTGTGCAAGTAATATATATTTTATATTGATTATACGTGTAAACTTCTTGCAGTTCACTTGTGTTTGTGTAATTTAAGAAATAATGATTGTTTGTGATCTACCTGAGTGGAGAGTCCGTATAGCTTCTCGCTGGCTATGACGTCAGGAGTCGATGAGGTCCTTCTCAGGGAGGGATGACGTGAAGTCTTACGGCGATCCACCTAGGGGGCTGACCTTCTTACGGGGATCAGCTGGGGTCTGACCTGGGGCTGTCCTGAGTCTTGCGGCGATCAGCTTGGGGGCTGACCTGGGTCTTGCTGCAATCAGCTTGGGGCTGACCTGGGGGTGTCCTCTGTTGCACACCGAGGAGTCTTGATTGTTTAAGCAGGAGATTGCTTGTTTGTTTGGAACCACTTTGACAACCTTCCTAAACTCCGGTGATGTAGTGCTACCTGGTACTAATCTCAGCCTACACTCGGGTAGGCTCGGCTGCTTTCGGCTCTAATGGGGTAACCTTCAGTAGTGTGTGTCACTGTGGGTTTGACTGCTAAGTTGGCAATCTTGTATAATGTTTTGTTACCACTCTGTCTCTGTGTATACTGTACGTTTTACAAGAGTTTATAGCCACTGTCCACTTAATTTTCTTGTAATTTCTTGTTTGTTGATAATTCACTTAAAGTGCCACTTAACTCACTGGAATCACTTGTTTCATTTGTTTCTGAGTGTCTGACCGATTCTCGAATCCATCTCACCGCTTGCCCCCAGTGTGTTGGTCCTTTTTTTATATATATCACTCACAAATATATATAACACCGATCAACACAATTTTTCTGGCACAAGGTTTTTAAACGGATTTTAAGTAAATTTGGGGTGCAGAATCCAAATATGACTTTGGTTTTTGTCTATCACATCAGGTTTTTGAGATATACCATATTGCACTTTTGCTGGGAAACGTAAACTTTTGGATCAAAATTGACGGTTTAATCATGTATACATAAATTTTTTCAGCATTATAATTTGTATTTTTCTATAACCAAAAATTGTTAGTATCAAATTGGAAAGTTAATGCACATATAATATTTAAATGTAACATTGAAGGGTGAAAAAACAATAATGTACGGTAGAAATAGTACAAGTATTAAGATCAAGTTACAGTTACATAAACTTCCTCTTTTTGGCCGATCTCTTATGTACAGCTTCTGGAATGTCTCTCATCAAACTCCAGCAGTAGTCCGCCATCATGTTCGAGTCCCATCGACCTTGGTAACGTTCTTCCATTACTTTAATGTCTTGATGAAAGCGCTCCCCTTGCTCCTCGCTCACTTCTCCCAGATTTTCTGGAAACTCGTCCAAGTGACTGTGTAAGTAGTGAACCTTGATACTCATTCTGCATCCAAGTGCTTGTAAACTCAAGAGCAGCTCTTCCACAATTTCTTGATAGTTGTCCGCTTTCTTGTTCCCTAAGAAGTTCCGCACCACATTAGAGGAAGCATTCCAAGTTCTTGCCTGTGCCTCAGTCATTGTTGCAAGGAAGTGTGGATCTCTTAGTAGTGTTCTTATTTGAGGTCCATCAAAAATCCCTGCCTTTTTCTTCTCGTCGCTAAGACTTGGAAAGGTTGAGCATGTATATCTGAAACATTCTCCACTATGATCAAGAGCCTTGACGAATTGCTTCATGATACCAAGTTTTATGTGCAGAGAGGAAGGACAATGTTTTTCCTGTCAACCAGAGTATCGTTAATGATATTCTTGTCACCAGGCGTCAAACTATGTCTTGGTGGCCAATTCTTTTTCACCCAATGGTCTGCTGTAGCCCTGCTGTCCCAGTAGCACAGAAAACAGGGGTATTTTGTGTACCCTCCTTGCTGGCCCAATAGAAAGTTTACCATTTTCAAGTCCACACAAATTAACCATTCATGAGCATGGTATTGCAACCTCTCTAGAACAGTCTTAATGTCTTCATACTCTTCTTTAATTTGTACAGAATGTCCGATTGGAATTGAACCATACTTGTTTCCGTTATGAAGAAGAACACATTTCAAGCTCCTTTTAGAACTGTCAATAAAAAGTCCAATCCTTACTATCATATGCTGGTAGTCCCATGGAGAGAAGAAGTCCTTCTACATCATTACAAAAAACAAGCTGGTCATATGAATGAAAGTACTTCCGCAGTTGCTCTTCTCTGTTGCGATAAAAGGAGACACTCGTGCCAGATTTTAAGAGTCGTTTCTCTTGAAGCCTGGAAGCTAACAATTCAGCAGACTGTTTTGGCAAATTTAGATCTCTGACCAGATCATTCAATTCTGACTGAGTAAACAACGTGGGTTTTTCACAATCTTCACCAGATGGCTTGAAAAGATCAGTCTCTTCATCTTCATCAGTAGAAACAGGTGAATTCCGGTCTATATCCTCAATCTCTGGTAGCTCAGTAAATTCTGGCACAGGTATTTCTTTACTGTGGGGAACTGGTCGTATGGCTGATGGGATATTTGGGTATTGCAGGTATTGTTTGTTTTTCTTATTGAAACCTTTAACATTGACGAGGCAGAAGTAGCAGTTATCTGAATGATTCGTTGGTTCTCTCCAAACCATAGGCACGCCAAACTGAAGTCTAGCATTCTTTCTTTGAGACCAGGATCGCAAAGTTTCCAGGCAGGTTTTGCACACTTTGTGAGGAGCCCAACTTTTGTCCTGGTCTCCGAGTGGTACTTTAAAATAAGAGAGGTACACTCTCTTCACAAAACTGGTGATGTTGCGCCTTTGACTTTTCAAAGTAAAGCTTCCACAGATGTAGCAGAATATATCTGGGTCATTGCAGCAATTCCGTCTTTGGGATGTTGAAGCCATTGCCAGGTTATCAGTTTTCACCTGAAAATGATAAAAAAGAGGAGTTAGATTGATTACAAGTTCAAAATAACTATGTTATATAAATTAACCACCACAATTTTTAGACAGGAACCTGCAAAAAATCTGAAAACGGAATTTTTGGTGAAATCCATCAAAATAGGGAATACCGATAGCGCAAAAACGTTACGTGATGGAGCAAATCTGAGATCAGATTTGGATTCAGCACCTTAAAGTTAGTAAAAAACAGTTAAAAGGTTTCATGCCAGAAAAAAAATATTTTTTTTTAGACCAGTGTAATGGTTCTGGAACTTGTAAGTGGCTGGGCTGAAGTAAACACTTTGCAAAACTTTTTCTTTATTGTAGAAAAATATAGTTTAACATGTACTTAGTTCGGTTAAGAGTATATTATACTTTCTCTACTAAGGCAAGTATCTATGTGCACTTGTATATGAGAATACTTAAGCGAGGTGTTCACTGGGTAACAAGTGATGTGAGTCTGCCTGCTCTCTCTTTTCGCTCAGAGCATTAAAGTCAAGGAGGAGCAGGCGAGGTATTTGCAAAATCAGCTTGACCTGGCTCAGCCTCTGATGAAGTTATAGACCTCAGTGTACTGTATGTATATTGTGTATATTATATGTATATGATGTATGTTGTATGTATATTATGTATGTACTCCATTTGTATACATTACTTATTTAGCCAGCAGCGTGTGGCAATGCCTTTTATCATATCACCACAAGCTTAGATAATGTGCCTGGCGACATCTGGAAGCTGCTAATGTATCACTTGCCACATGTCGCCTGAGAGGTCAGTTGACCCATAGAAAGAGGTCAGTTGACCCATAGAAAGTGTAGGGAACCGTCGTCTTTGCTCGCACCTCTGTACATCCAGCAAATAGAACCTACAAAAACTCTACAGGTGTTTGTGTTCGCTCCTGTAGTTAGAATTGAGTACCCAGAACATGTACACTCGTAAACCATAATCTCTAGCCCACCTGGGTCGGTACTGGAGGTTAGAACAGTGTCCTTTCTGGACGGGGGCCCACTCTAACTATCATGAGGCAACACATGCACGAACAGACACAGTCATAGTACGGCTGTATAGATGACATTATGTATAAATATTGTATATGGCATTTTATACTCTGCATTATCTTCATTATATATGAACACAAAGAAAAAATACCATAGGTTGTAGTTACGAAAGTATGAATGGAATTAAACACTTTCACACCACCCAGTGACTCCACACAAAGTGTGTGTGTGTGTGTGTGTGTGTGTGCCAGACCACGATGCTTCCCATCATTAGCATAACTATATGAAAAATCGTGTTAATTTAACTATATATTTCAAAACCTTAAATTACATGTGGATCAGTCACTCCTTATTTGACACACTTAGAGTGTAATACTTTGACCATCCCACCTGGGCGCATGGAGGCCCACGGTAACACTCACTGGGCAACATACGCACGAACACACAAGTTATGATATGAACACCTTCCAGGTTTCATTATCATTATCATCTTATAATCATCGTGCTCTGTATCTTGGTAACTAGTCATAGTATCAATACATGACAGTGTTATTAGTATAATATTGTAACTTTTTACCTACAGTTATTGTTGTAAATCATGGACAGGAAGGATACATAAATTGTAATATCAAGTGTATGGTTCGCCCAAAGCCACCCCAAGTCAGACAACGCGTCACACAAAGTTACACTGTGTGTGTGTGTGTGTGTGTGTGTGTCCTTAGTAGGTAAGATGTTTCATAAAGAGGTTTCTCCCATTTGTCATTGTGAGCATCGTCCCAGAGCACATTGTTTCCATCAAAACCATGGTTCATCCTTATTTCCCTTCTTCCATGTAACTATATCCATATGGCTAAGTGCTTGCTTTTCATTTCTTTATTTACCAAAATAATGTGGATCAATTACTCGTTATTTAACACATACATGCACTTAGAGCATCAAGATTATTTTGTAGGCATGACTATTGGCTAATTGAAACCCCCAAAATATTTTTCACATTTATTATGCATAAACACGTAAACATATCTATGTGATTTTTGTCGTATATAACATATATTAAATGTCTGGACAGATTCCCAAGAGTTATGCATATTAATGCATGGATTTTGTAAACATATTTTTCCGAAATGAGGTAAAACCACATAGTAAAATACCTGGACAAATCCCCGAGAGTTAAGAAACGAAGTCTATGTGGCCCCAACGAGGTTACTCCAGAGAGCTAACTCCCCCGCCACCCTCTACAAGGCGCCGTCGTGGGCGGAGATTTAAATCTTGACCACAAGTTAATACCATGTCCAACCTCCATCTGCTGCTATAACTTCATGCAATCTGGTGGGCATGGAATCTACCAGATTGCTGAAGATGTTCGGCCTCCTCCTTATTCCCTCCCACACATTATGTGTGTGTCTCCTCGCTGCCTCACTCGTTTTCTCCTCAACATCCCATTCAACAACCATATGCGCCCATAGATTTTCTATTGGATTACAATCGGCTCCTTTAGGGGGCCAGTCCAATAGCATAATCTGCGGGTGCGCCTCAAACCTACGCTTAACTGCCCGACTTATACCATACTTATAGGCTGTGGGTCTGGGATGGCATATGAGTTGCTGGGAGGATGGTTAGCAGTCCTGTTGAACTGGCAGGTAGACAAAATAGAAAACTCACAGCCAAACTGTGAGAAAACCCATGGACAATGAGACATTAGTTAAATATACTAGGTCATTTTAGAGGCGTGCACAAACATTATATACACACCTATTGGTCCTTGCGAGACTGTTTGGTTATGCTATGGGTCACCCATGGTGGACGCGGATGACAAGTTTGGAACCACGCAGGCTTGATAGAATTAATTCTATAAGATGTTTTGCTAATATTCTATAAAATTTAGCATATTAATGAAATTCATATTGCATATCTGACAAAGAGGTAAGTTACCCAGGTGCTACAAAGGCGAAGGTAATAGACAAATAAATGACGACACGGCAACATTAGCCATGGACGGGCTGACATCAAGTGATCAGGATATAGACGTGTCCCTCCTTCTGTACCACGACCCGTTCAAATGTATTAAACTTTTCTTATTATTTATTGTCCCTGTAACCCCGTTGCTATATATTATGGCTCGAAATTAGGAAAACTGAGTTTTCATGGACAGTCCAAAAGTATCCAGAAAGTCGCTAGATTTCTGTGGATATCTCTAGTTTTACGACAAGTCGCAAATCGCTCAAAAATGTCGCTAGAAAAAAACAAAAAGCTCTAGATCTAGCTACAAAGTCGCTAAGTTGGCAACTCTGCCCACCCTGCCTCTACCTGCTAGCCACACGCTGCCTGACGCGCGCACACACACACACACATGAACGAACACAGACTGCAGTTATTTCTTTATATACATTTTATATATAATTTACTTATCTGTGCATTTAATTAAATTTTTGTCTCAGATCTTGTTGATACGACGGGCTGACAGGTCAACACTGATTTGAGATATAGTACACAGATTAAGTAATTATGTCTCGTGCCTTACGTAGTGGTACGCTAACGCCTGGATGAGCCAGACAGATGCCAGCTCTACAGAGATGGATGACCAGTCGGAGTAAGATGCGCCATCTCCCCCCACCACATCTTGAAGCCCTTCACCTCGATCTTCACCCTTGTCTTCAGAGATAATTGCTTTATTGAAGTTTATGAGGGAGGATAGGCAAGAGGACGAATCTAATCGACGTGTTGAGGACGAACAAAGGAGATTGGAAGATAGCGCACGGTTTGAAGCTTTGATACCTTGCCTTACTGTTAACCAAGCCCCTGATTCTTCCACTGCTTCGGTATTGACTGATTCAGGTACCTCGTCAAAACCTTCACGCCCTCCAGCCCCACCCAAGAGCGGCTGCCCAACCCCCACCCATATTGAAGCCTTATGTGAATTTCCAGACTTTTCGTGAATGGCGGCGACGGTGGACTGATTATGCTACAATGGTGGATCTCCAGAGGTTGCCACAGCATAAACAACTCATTCAGCTACGTATGTGCCTGTCTTTGGAAACGCAGTGTGTCTTGGAACATACGTTGCAGGTGCCCCCGACTTCTTCGTTGTCTGTAGAGGAGATACTGGAGGGTCTACAACGGCACATCAGAGGTCAGCGGAATGAAGCTCTACGCAGGAGGGAATTGTTTAGCCGTAGACAGATGGAGGGCGAGACTTTTGATGCCTTTTATGTACGAATCAAGAGAGCCTCGGAAGAGGTAGACTTATGTCCCAGTAATCACCAGCAGTGCGAGGAGACCCAGTTGAAGCAGGTGATCCTCATGGGTGTTAAGGACGAGGAGCTTGTCCAACGCCTCACCTCCCTCGACTCTTCCTCTTCTCTTAAGGATGTGTTGACAATATGTCGCTCCTATAAGGCTACCAGGTGTGCCACCTCTGTCATCTGAGCTCCCCCTTCAGTTGTATGGGCTATGTCCCAGTACAAGAAGGACAAAAAGTCTACCCCAACGCCTTCACCCACCACGCCCACGCCCAGCTCCTTTTGTAGCAACTGTGGTAAGCAGCACGGAACACAGGTGTGTCCTGCTGCTGAGTCTACCTGCAACAGTTTGGACCGTAAGGGCCACTGGTCACTTACAGTACGGTGCCCAGCCAAACGCGTCCAGTGCAATGTGTGTGGCCGTCTGGGCCACTACGACAAGTGTTGCCCTACCAACAAACCCAAGGGACAGCGTCGGTGGAAGCAGCAGCGCCCTTCCACCAGTGAGGGCCGCCCACAGTCGTCAAATCATAGGCATGACAACCCTGGACAACGCTCAAGCCATATTAGGAAGGTGTACTCCCCCTCGCGTCCCAGGACCAAAGTTTCCCAACACATCAGTGTCATCGTAACCTACGGCAGTGTGTCATCCCGTCTCGAGATGCTGCCCGGCACTGGCGCTGATTCTACAGTCATCGGCCCCCAGCATTTGCAATGTCTGGGGCTCTCTCCAAGTGACATTGGACCGCTTCCCAAGGATCTCCGCTTCACGGCAGATGGTTCACATATGGCCCCAGCCCTAGGTTCACTCCAAGCACATGCCACCTTTGGCAAGAGGTCGTGTCAAGCCTGGATTGATGTGCATAATGGCGTCCCGACTCCTTTGCTGTCCTACAGACATTGTGAAGAGTTGGCCATCATCTCCCAGGACTTCCCAAAACGTATTCTCGAGGTAAAACACGGTAGCAGGGTGCACGAAGGGAGCAGCAATCACCCTGCCGCCGCCCTACCCCTACCTCTTGCCAATGACACCTCTCCTTCGGTAATTGTCCCAGCTACCTCACGTCCCCACGTATTGGCTCGCCTTCACGACAGTCACCGTGGAGCTGAGGCCACCAAACAGCGTGCAAGACAGACTGTGTTCTGACCCGGCATCGACTCCGACATCTCTAATGCTGTCCATGCGTGTCAGCCCTGCCAAGTACTACAACCCAGCCAGCAGCAGGAATCCTTCATGAGTGATGACAACCCCATCCACCCCTTTGAGTCTGTGTCGGCCGACTTTTTCTGTGTGTCAGGAAAGTCCTTCCTTGTTATCGTCGACCGTCTCTCTGGTTGGCCGGTTGTCATCAAGTGTGGTAATGATACGACGTCTGCCGCCACCATCAGCAAGTTCCGCCACTACTTCCGTGACGTGGGCATTCATGTGCACATGCTATCCGACGGAGGGCCCTAGTTCACAAGCCGGGACTTTGCTGTGTTCCTTGACCGATGGGGAGTCCAGCATGTGTTGTCATCGCCCCATTACCCGCAGTCCAACGGCCACGCTGAGGCTGCTGACAAATCCCTGAAGCACCTCATCCTCAAAGTGGCCTCTTCTGGGAACATTGACTGCGAGGCCTTCGACCGGGGTCTCCTTGAACTCAACAACACACCCAATCACACCGGACGCTCCCCTGCCCAGGTCTTGTATTTAGCTCACCCCCAGTCTTTCTCCAAGGAGTGGCAGGCAAAGACAGAGGATTGTGATCGCTGAGCTGCCAAACGTGCTCACGATGTCGTCGCCCGCTACAACGACCACGCCCGTTCTCTCCCTCAGTTGAGTGTCGGCACCCAAGTCCGTGTTCAGGACCCGACCTCCCTACGTTGGGACAAAGTGGGCGTAGTCATGGGTCTCGGTAGGTCACGGGAATACCAGGTGCGGTTTCCCAGTGGTCGTGTGTGGTGGAGGAACCGCCGTTTTCTCCGCCCTGTAACAATGCCTTTTGCTGACCCCGTCACCAGTTGTTAGGTTTTAAATGCAAGAAAGTGGTTTTCTTAACTTAGAACTCAGATACCTTTACACTGATTACTCACCCAGGAGATTATGGTGTATCACTATGAAGAATTTCACTCTGTTTCCGGCATTCAATGCGTCGTGTATTTGATAAATGATGATTTAATGAATTCCATTAACCTCCAACATCCATCTAAGTTATTGGTTATACTTTGTCATAACTTATCTGTCATTACCTTTGATAATAATAATATTAGAGGGGTCACAGATACGGGCAGATAATTGTACTTACGTTTATTTGCCACAATTCCATACACTGGACTTATAATTTGCATGGATAGGTCAGTCACTCACATTCGCGCCACAGTACCGTAAGTTATAAGGGAGAGTTTGTCAATCTAGAGAATTAATCGTTAGATCTATTAGGCCGGCCTGGAGTGCTCTTGTAGCAAACAGGCCCTCACCAGTGATCACTTCCTTTACAGGGTGCGTTAACTTTTCGCTGGTCTTTACAACAATCTCGGGAATTTGCACACACAGACTCGTAGCACTGGTAGGACTGTATGGCCCCTGTTCTAAATCCGCGGAGCAGGAGGTCTCCTCTCACCCAAGGTCTAAAGCCCACTGACTAAAATGTGGTTTTGAGGCGTGAAATGACCCCTATCGGCTGGCCGAGTACCTTATCTCTACCTAAACAAACATTTGGGATGGAATGTGCGGGAGGCACAACGCAACCCATGACAATCGCCCCTACTAAGAAAAAAAATTTCTTTGGAGAATACATTTTTAGCACCTGTATACAATGAAGAGAATGCCTAGCCCAGACACACAATTCGAGATTCACACTTCGGTGTGTGTGTAACACTAACACTGCAACGGAATGTAGTCGCCAATCGCCACTGAGGGAAAACCTCAACATTTACTTCATTTTTTTTTGACTGGAGGAAACTCCGCTGCGAGGGTGACAATTCCCAAGCACTAGTTCATGCTAAGCGTAAGTATGCTACATTTACATTACAGCAACGTGTTGTGTGGTGTAGGGTATGTAGACATTATTTTGGTGGCACAGGTGTTGTTTTATGTTCTCAAGTGTAGAAAGGTGTGAGAAAAATACATAGCATATGAAGAGCCGTCAGACGCTTAGAGGCTCGAGTCGACTGGAGTCTAGACCAACTCCACACTCAATTGGGAAGGTGACCTCTCAATCAGTTGCTCTGGTTCCGCCACAAGTCGAGATAGGAGGTCAGCCCCCACATTCAGGCTGCCCTTGATGTACCGGAGGACGAAGTTGAACTGCTGGAGATACAGTGCCCACCGCATCAGACGAGCATTTGCATTCTTAGATGGTCGGAGACTGGTGAGCGGCATGTGGTCTGCCTCCAACACAAACTCACCTCCGTAGAGATAGTAGTAGTACTTCTTGATGCCTTCCACCACTGCCAAAAGTTCCTTCTCAACCGTGCTGTAATTCCTCTCCGCAGGTTTCAACTTCAGACTGTGATACGCAACTGGAAAAACCTCGCCATCTGCCTCTTGTAGTAACACTGCGCCAACCCCATCCTGTGAAGCATCGGTCCGGAGGATGAAAAGCTCTTCCTTCCTCACCAGTTAATGGATGGGTTGCTTGCACAACAGGTTCTTGAGGGCACCTTGTTAGATGCATGTTTCTTGAACAGGCCGGAAAAAGGGAGAGCCACCACGGCAAAGTTTGGGATGAAGTTCCGGTAGTACCCTACGAGGCCCAGAAATGACCTCACTTGTTTTTTTGTGGTGGGCCGTGGTGCATATTGGACTTTTTTATCTTTTCATTCTGGCAAGTGCAGCTCCCTCCGTCGACAGTGTGTCCGAGGAACTGTACTGCGGCCTGACCGATTTCGCACTTGCTTGGTTTCACGGTCATGTTTTTTTGTTGGAACCCCCGGAACACCTCCTCTAAGAGTTCCAGGTGTTCCTCAAATGTTGCTGAATGGATTAACAAATCGTTCACAAATGCCTCAACTCCCTTGATGCCGTTTAGGACTTGCCTCATAACGCGGTTGAAGATGGCAGGGGAGTTTGTGAGGCCAAAGGGAAGGACTCTGTACTGGTAGAGGCCCCCTGGCGTACCAAAGGCTGTGATCTGCCGACTCTTCGGGTCCAGTGGGATTTGGAAGAACCCCTTGGTCAGGTCAAGTTTGGTAAATTACTTAGAACCAGTTATTCTTGAAAAAATAGTTTTCTGATCACACATAGGTTCAGCATCCACCTGGGAATGGCATTTACTCTCCTATAATCCCCACAGATCCTGACACCCCCATTCTTTTTTCGGATGACTACCATAGGACTACAGTATGGAGACGATGATTCCTCGATGATTCCTACTGCTTCCATTTCCTCAATTTCTTGTTTGACAATGTCCAGTAGTCGCATAGGTATAGGATAGGGCTTTACCCGAACAGGTGTAGGGCTGGTCAGTTCAATAGTGTGACAGTCGACCCGGGCAACTCCTGGCTTATCAGAGAAGATGTCCTTGTAGCGATGCAACAGAGAGCCGATGGCATCTCGTTCCTCTGCTGATAGATTTCCGTTCACCTCAACGTCCGTGAAAGTCTCACTCTGGCGGGAGTGTGCCACTGCACACTCCCGCCAGGCCCATCCTCCTCATCACTTTCAGAGATCACTGTGGCAGCACAAGTTACCCCTGAATCACACTGGGAAGGCTCGTCCCTGTCTTCCTCAGTGGAGACTACCTCCGATCGGTGACGGGAAGTACTTCTTCAGCATGTTGATGTGGAACTTCTTTCGTCGGGATCCCACCTGGACGATGTAAGTCAGATCCGAGACACGCTCTGCAATGTCGAATGGACCTTTCCACTGAGCCAGTAACTTATTGCGCATCGTAGGCAACAGAACCAGGCACTGGTCACCTGGCTGGAAACAACGAAGCTTGGCCTTCTTTTCATAGTAAGTCTTCTGGACCTCTTGAACCTTTATCAGCTCTTGTTTTGCCAGGTGACAGGTTTCTTGGAGACGATCAGCTAAGTCAATGACGTATGTATAATTGGTCTTGACTTCTGGATTTGGTTCCTCATCATCCCACGGTTCCAGAAGAACCTGTACAGGTCCCCGGACAGATCTGCCATACATAAGCTCGAAGGGAGACACCTTGAGTGAGCTCTGTGGCACCTCTCGGTACGCGAACAGAAGTGGGGCAATGCAGCGTGGCCACTCCTTAGGTTGTTCGGCTGCCATCCTCCTGAGCATTTTCTTCAGCGTCCCATAAAACCTCTCACAGAGTCCGTTCCACATCGGGTGGTAGGGTGTTATCTTTAGCCCCTTTACCGATAACAGCCGCAACAACTCCTCCATCATGGCAGAAGTAAACTGGGTCCCCCTGTCACTGAGGACTCTTTTGGGGATACCGACCCGACAGAAGATTTCCAACATGGCTTCTGCAACAGTCGTGGCCTCAATGTTCCTCAAGGGCACAGCCTCGGGCAACCTCATGCTAAAGTCAACCAAGGTGAGAATATACTTTGCCCCATTGCTCTCCCTTGGGTTTATCGGCCCCACAATGTCCACTGCCACCCTCTCAAAGGGTTCAGAGATCAGTGGGAGGGTCTGTAGTGGTTCAGGTGGGACTCGCCCTCAGTCATTGGTTTTCTGGCAAATATCACAAGAGCAGACGAGCCTAGCGATCTCCTGGCCCATCCTTGGCCAGAAGAACGCTGCACTGATGCGATCAAAAGTCTTCTTTTTATCCATATGGCCGCCAAGAGCAGTGCAATGACCTAGCTTGAACACAGCCAGGCGGTACTTGGAAGTAACCACGAACTGCAGTCGGGTTTCACCCAGAGACGTCACAGTTTCTCGGTAGCGACGGTTCCTCTTCTTTACGAACCTCGTTCGATTCCCAAATGTGTCCTGCTCTTGCTCTTGGACGGCATCCTGACTGTTGATGAGATCAGACAATGTAGCAATAGCCAATGGGGTGACTCGAGGTTTTGTTTGAGCCATACCCCAAGTGACTGCAGCAGCATTAACTTGGGTCAAAGCGGCAACATCAGTTTGGGTTGCAACATCCACTGCACAACTGTTTCTTGCTCCTTTGATATTTCCAATGATGAGATCGTATATAGGTTCCCTCAGGACTGCTGCAGTGACCCATCCTGAGACGAAGGGGGTGTCCACCTCAATCTTGGCCACTGGAACCGTTTGAATGTAACTATTGGCTAATTTAACACTTACTTGTGCTCCCGTGTATTGATGTGGCTTCACCAATTCCTTCCTGACAATACAGCCTGTTGCCCCACTATCTCGCATGGCAGTCACTGGAACTCCTCCAGCATATCCAGGCTTAACAAGAAAAGTGGAGTGACCCTTCGAGGAGACGGTGGAGGCGGCAGTGTGTCAGGAGGTGTGGTGGGGTAGACCTGATTTGGTATGAGCCCCTGCTTCAGTTTGCATGACGATCGGCCCTGCTGGCAGGTCAGGCCACTCCCCGGGCCACAGTTTGAACATCGGCGGCTTCCTGCTGCTGGTCTCTTCGTGGATTATTATTGCTGGCACCTTTGCCTACGAATTGAGCCACGACGGCTTCCTGCCGTCGGTCCCATCGTGGATTGTTACCCGGGCGCCAACTGTCCTGATACTTCGGGTGGCCTTGGAACTGCTTCTGCTGCTGTTTCTGTTGCTGCCTTTGCAATTGTGGTTGCTGGTTATTTCCCTGTTGCCTGGGTGGGTTCGGTGGCTATTTCTGTAGAGGTTATTGATTGACTTTGTTGGGTACCTGCCGACTCCCTGTTCGACCATCGCCTCCGAGTGTGGTACCCGAAAGCGCTGAAATGAGCGTCTGCTCTGCTTGCCATTTCCTTCGATGTCTTAACTCCATTAGCCCTGATTTGAGCCACAAGTTCAGGAGGACAAGACCTTTCAAACTGCGTGCGCACCATTAAGTCTATAACCCCTTCCATGGACTTGGGGGTTTCATCCTTACTCATCCACTGAGCCACATAGTTCCTTAAACATTACCGGAACTGTGCAACCGTTTCATTTTCTTCCAACATTGCCCCGTTGAACTGATGCCTGGCCTACTCAGTAGTCAGCCCATATGCCCGCAGCAGTGCAGACCTCATGTCAGGGAATTTATTTTCAGGACGCTCTAGTCGTCGAAGAATCCCTAAAGCTTTCCCATCAAATAGGATCAGGAACTCAAATTCTTTACTGCTGTCATCAAGCTCGTTGGCCTCTGCGAGATGCTCAAACCGGGAAATGTACATTTCCATGGATTCGCCCTCCTTAAAGGTGGGCATCTGGGGAAATTTTCTATAAGTGACGTTTTGAGTGGGAGTTCCTGAGGGAGAAGAATTTTGGTTCCTTTCCGCTAAGGCTAGTTGGAACTCCCGTTCCCTTTGTCTCTCTTCTCGTTCCAGCTTCTTTTCTTCCTTCTGAAAGTCTAGCTGGGTTAAGAGTTGTTCATGCTTGCGTTGCTTGTCTTCTCTCTCCTCAGCCTTCTCCATGTATGCAAGCGCCTCAGCCCCCTCCAGCCCGAGGTAACGTGCTTCCTCAGAAGCCGCTGCACTTGCTGACATGGTGTAGGCGTGAGCTATACAACTGCGCAATTATACACGGTCTGGGTCCATGTTCGGGCGCCAATTGTTAGGTTTAAATGCACGAAAGTGGTTTTCTTACTGTAGAACTCAGATACCTTCACACTGATTACTCACCCAGGAGATTATGGTGTATCACTACGTAGAATTTCACTCTGCTTCCGGCATTCAATGCGTTGTGTACTTGATAAATGATGATTTAATGAATTCCATTAACTTCAACATCCATCTAAGTTATTGGTTATACTTTGTCATAACCAATCAGACAATACCTTTGATAATAATAATAATAGAGGGGTCACAGATACAGGCAGCTAATTGCACTTACGTTTATTTGGCACAATTCCATACACTGGACTTATAATTTGCATGGATTGGTCAGTCACTCTGTTATGCCGTCCTAATTTACTTTAATATCCAGGTTCTAGGCGTAACCAAACAAAAAAAAAAGTGAAGTAAATCAAAAGGGAATAAAAATAAATAAAGTAAACCCTTAAGAATTTAATTAAATAAAATACTAACACAATAAAGAGCCTCGTAGGCTGTCACAACAAATTGATTCACTATCGAAACCTTTAAGACACAAATGATACTAAAACATCGAAACATCAAAAGAATAAAAATAAAGCATTGGATTACGTTAACACTGCATAAGCATATAAAATAACTAACACTGAAATTAACTATGGTGAAACAACACTGAATTACTTAAATGTAACTAAGCAAGCACTGATGGACACATAAGAGACATGAATAGGTACTCACATAGATATACCACATTGGTGGTGACAGGAACAACACAGAAATAAAATAAGTATAAGTAACAGGTGACGGGAGTCACTCAAAAGAACGTGAATTGAATGACAAGAAGGACTGGACTGAACTACGTCAGCTGGTGGGATACTATATATACAGTAGGGTTGGCTCCCTCCAGTGCGACACGCCTGTAAAACATGGGTCGTTTAACAATACAGATGATCGTTAGAGAAACAAAGATTGCTTGTTACAATACTAAAGGAAGAAATACGATGGGCTTGAACAAATAATAACAGTTAAAATCTTAACAGCACAGGGTAAGGTGACTAGAATATATAATAGTAAATATAACACATCATTACAGGAATAATATCGAACAACATGGAAGCATGTTATAAAAAATAATAGAAAAATACGACAAGGTCATAACAACTCACATTCGCGCCACAGTACCGTAAGTTATAAGGGAGAGTTTGTCAATCTAGAGAATTAATCGTTAGATCTATTAGGCCGGCCTGGAGTGCTCTTGTAGCAAACAGGCCCTCACCAGTGATCACTTCCTTTACAGGGTGCGTGAACTTTTCGCTGGACTTAACAACAATCTTGGGAATTTGCACACACAGACTCGTAGCACTGGTAGGACTGTATGGCCCCTGTTCTAAATCCGCGGAGCAGGAGGTCTCCTCTCACCCAAGGTCTAAAGCCCACTGACTAAAATGTGGTTTTGAGGCGTGAAATGACCCCTATCGGCTGGCCGGGTACCTTATTTCTACCTAAACAAACATTTGGGATGGGTTGTGCGGGAGGCCCAACCCAACCCATGACACGAGTGTTGAGTCCCATATCCTCCCCAGTGATCAAGTCCCTCAATGCTCAGAACGGATCCAAAAGAATAGGTCCGCTTAAGACTTTGCTATGAGCGTATAGGGGGGGGGGGGGCAGGTGTATGTATATTGTGTATATTGTATGTATATGATGTATGTTGTATGTATACTATGTATGTACTCCATTTATATACATTACTTATTTATCCAGCAGCGAATGGCATGCCTTTTATCATGTCACCACACGCTTAGATAATGTGCCTGGCGACATCTGGAAGCTGCGAATGTATCACTTGCCACATGTCGCCTGAAAGGTCAGTTGACCCATAGAGAGTGTAAGGAACTGTCGTCTTTGCTCGCACCTCTGTACATCCAGCAAATAGAACCTACAAAAACTCTACAGGTGTTTGTGTTCGCTCCTGTAGTTAGAATTGAGCACCCAGAACATGTACACTCAGCATGTATGACTATTGAATCATTGTTGAATACCTTGGTGAATAACTACTGAGTTATTGTTTAATAACTTAGTGAATGATTTGGTATTATACATTTAAGTATTATACATTTGGGTGAATATTTATATAATACAAATGGTGCTGTTACAGCCTGTCCATCAGGCATTGCATTCGTCTGCCGGTGTAGTCTTTGGATTCCAATGTTGGTCACCTCTTCTGCCAATACTGCTGTTGGGGTCTTGTTGGAGATTTGTAAGCATGTCTGCCTGATGCAGAACTCAACTGCAGATTTTTCGTTCGGGGTTTACTCTCGTAGCGTTACATTTACCAAGGTTAATATGTAAGGCAGTGGGGCAATGGTTAGTAGGCGCCAGTACGTGTCCAGATGCCAGAGGGCTTATGCTCCACCATCTGGGGCTCATTGCTACTCCGAGATCCCCTGCTGGTCAAGCCTGGGCCCATGAGGCATCCAGTTACTGTGTGTTGCCACATGGAGGCAGAGTAGGAGTCTTGATGGTGAAAAGGCTGTTTACTGGCAGGGTAAGACTTATCCAAGCTGCTTCCCTGTTCGCCACGAGGGCTAGCCAGCGGCGGAAGCTGAAAGCGAGAGGGAGCAAGCAGTGCTTGCACCTTAACATAATACTGCCACAGCAGACGCATTTCACCACCCTGTGTGCGAACACACACACACTGACACACACACACACACACACACACACACACACACACACACACACACACCAAAGCCGCAAAAATTACATTAAGAACGATAATGATTAATTGGAGTAAAAGATACTTGGTGCTGGGTTGTGGAGAAAGTCATTGTTTTGATTGTGTCACTATGTCACACATAAACACAGCACTTCTCACTCTATCTATCTATCTATCTATCTATCTATCTCTCTCTCTATCTATCTATCTATCTATCTATCTATCTCTCTCTCTATCTATCTACCTATCTATCTATCTATCTATTTATCTATCTATCTATCTATCTATCTATCTATCTGTTGTCTGTCTCTTTATATATATATATATATATATATATATATATATATATATATATATATATATATATATATATATATATATATATATATATATATATATTTACTTCTTCCCTTCTCTTCCTCTCCACCTTTTATCTCCACGCACAAGTAATAACCTCCCTTAGAAAACAAGTACTGGAAGTACTCGTAGTTAGGAGGAATTACGTCTCTGGCCTCGTTTAATTGTACTTGTGCCCACACTTACCGTCCCTCACCCTTTTCTGTGACGGGAAGTGAAGAAAACTATGTCACCTTTCCCCCTTTCTCTCTCCCTCACATCACCTTTAGTTTCTATCTATTTCCCTCTCCTCATCTTTTCTTTGTCTTCAGCCAGTCAGCCAGCCACATCGTTCTTCTAATCTTCTTTCCAAGACATTCTCAACGTCCTACAAGGCATTAGATTGTATGACATCATCCAATATTGCAGTATCTCACACGCATTCCTTCACCTCATTTTTCAGATGTTCATCAACAGAGGATGTTGGAATTGCTTTATGGCCTAAGCATTTTGAATAACAAGCTAAGTTTTTCTAGTTATGCACAGACGCTCCCTACACTAATCAAAAACCATCATCGCTGCTTTCTATATTTAGGAAAATAACATAAACTTCTGAACTTTGCAATATCTTTAGCGTAACTCAAGGCAGGGTGTTACGACTGTATTGTGTATGGGTGTGTATTGGCTTTGAAGTGTTTTACAGCGTTTATTTAACAAAATGTTATATTTTTGTATCTGGGATAAAATAACATTTTCGCATTTTTACTGAAGGATTATATATATTTTTTCTTTTGTATCAAAGGAGATGGGATTTAAAGAGAACACCAATACAAACATTTTGCAAAATAATGAACTCAATGAGTCTGTTGATTCGCCTGTTGGTGCCAATCAAAAAATTATTTGCCAAAACAAAAGATAACTGCCATTTTTTTTTTTTTTTTATGATAACGAGGAAACCCCGCAACCAGATTTTGGGGACTTATAGAATATAAGTTAGGAAGTCTCCTCAACATATCCTCAAAGCTTCAGCTTGTTATTCTAAATATCTAGGTCAAATCGCAATTGCACTGGACGATTGTGTTAGTTTCCTCCTCATTCAGTTACTACAAAATGGTTAGTTGTCGGTATTACTTAGCCAGTCTTTACAGACCCCAGTTATCATGGGTTCTAGTATCCATAGGCCCCAGTCTTCATGAAGTCATTAACACTGTCTGCCATAACTACTACTACTACTACTATGACTACTTTTTTTAACGTGGCCTCCATCCTCCCCCCATAGTCACACCTTTGCCACCATTTTATTTCATTAAATTAAATATCCTAATACATAAGTAGCTATCCTAGCTGTGCTGAGTTAGTTGAGCCGCAGATCTATGCGGCATTCAGTGAATGTTGCCTCATAGTCAATATCTGCAACTATTGTTGGCTTTGAGGCCGATGCTCTCGTTCCCCTGAGGCAGAGCAAAGCCGACCTAAGAAGAGAGAAGGGCAATCGACATCTCATCCAGGTTGTAACATAACTTTTGGGCTGCTGCTTCTGTTCAGATAGCACCTCCGCGAGTCTGGCGTAGAAGGATCTTGCACTTGGTCCCATCCCACAAGAGGTTGTGAACACTAGAGGAGTGAAGCTGCCTTGATCAACGTTCTGAATTCTCGCCCCATATGCTCTTATCTTGACATTTTCTTTCCTCCTGTGTGCAGCATCGAGAGCTAAGTTACGGTGAAATGCGACCATGTGATAAATAATCCTGATGTCGAAGAAGGCTCGCTGCCCCAGCATCCAGAATCATCGAGCACTGACGTCAACATGGGCTTCGATGGATGTGTTTGAAGTTCTATGTTGGAAATTCTCACCGTCCAATGGAAGGAGGGTCGGTTCTACCCTGACATCATGGCAGATTTCCTTCAACGTATTTGCTGAGATCCCTTACTTCGTCATGCCTCATGCATATGAACTCCCCTTTGTTGCACACCATTGCGTGATCGACGTCATAGCAAGAGCCACACACGCATTGGGAGGGCAAACCTTCTACTGGCCTACCGTACCTTAGAGCATTGGCATCTGTAAATTCTTGTTTATTGAGACTGAAACCATTTGCCCTTATTGGTAATGTAGTTAACCAGTTCGAGGAGCCTACCTCCTGCACTATAGCTACTTTTTTTTTCAAATTCTCTGGTACTTGCAGCAACAGTTGCTGCAACTTATCACTTTGGCTGTGCTGTCGTTCTGTCTTAATGGACCTTCGAATCTTGTTTACTTCACTGGTATCCACCTGCCCTGTTGCGAGCTGAGCTATTATGTGGTCCGTGAGGGCTGCCGTGAGCTTAACTGAGTTTTGATGTTCGGTGGCAGCAATCTCCTCTGGATTTGTCAATCCAATGCCTCCAAGTCTCGGTGGTAGTACAAGGAGTGATCTTTCTGCTGGGGTTAAATGAAGGTGTTTCACTTTTTCTGGAATGAAATTGACGCTAATAGCTTCTTCCAGAGGGTGGAGGAGGGGTCCGATATCAGGGATAGTGCGTGTATGTATATTATGTATGCTGGATTATATGTCATGTATGTATATTATGTATGTGCTCCATTTATGTAGCTAGCAGCGTGTGGCAATGTTATTACTATATCCCACATGCCTAATTAATGTGCCTGGCGACGTATGGAAGCTGCTAATGTATCACTTGCCATACGTCGCCTATAGCAGTTGACCAGCAGGAGCCTAGCCGGGGAGAGTGCTGCTCCCCTTTGTGTACATACTCTTATCCAGTAAACCGAACCTACAAAACTATACAGGTGTTTGTGTTCTCTCCTGTATATAGAACTTATTATTCAGAACCTAACATGGCGCAGTGATCCGATCTTACTGGATAATTACGAGTGATAGTGCAAAGTTTGTAGAAAGCCGGCTTGGACTCTCGCTTGG
Source organism: Homarus gammarus (assembly GCA_958450375.1). Taxonomy (NCBI): domain Eukaryota; kingdom Metazoa; phylum Arthropoda; class Malacostraca; order Decapoda; family Nephropidae; genus Homarus; species Homarus gammarus. The sequence goes on from CAUDMG010002550.1 coordinate 870,899, forward strand.
GTCAACTCCCACGCGTCACCTCGCCTCGAAGAATCTCAGCAACTTTGAGCAGTGTCAGTGACAGTGATTTTCTGTGAAGTGTTTAGTGCATTGTGTGTTCGTGCCATTCATGTGTGACCTTGTTCTAAGGGATTCCCAAGGTATACGGCACGTTCTGGGCATTCGTAAGGAGTAGAGTTCAGTGCACCCGTCTCTGACCGCGTCCTGAGGGTAACTAGACTGACTGGGAGTCGCCGCGCCTCTCCCTCCACCCCCCTCACAGCGCCGCCTCCACCCCCCCTCACAGCTGGGGCGAGACGCTTTGCCGGCCCGGGACACACTCACACACATACACGTACTAACACTCGCTGACCGCGCGGCTTCTTATATATATTTTATATATATAACCTACTTATCTGTGTATTTAATTAATTTTTTGTCTGAAATCTTGTTGATACGACGGGCTGACCGGTCAACACTGAGTTAAGACATAGTACACAGATGAAGTAGTTATGTCTCACGCCTTACGTAGCCGTGAACCCAGCGCCTGGATGAGCCAGGCGGGTGATAGCCCCGCAGAGATGGATGACCAGGCCGGCCACGACGCTCCAGCCCCCACATCGCGCAGTCCCTCACCTCAATATTCAGCGTTGTCTCCAGAGATAATTGCCTTACTGAAGTTTATGAGAGATGAGAAACGCGAGGATGAAGCCCACAGACGTTTGGCGGATGAGCACAGAAGGCAAGCAGAGGCAGAACGAGACAACCAACGGAGATTGGAAGACAGTGAACGGTTTGAAGCCTTGATATCTCGCCTCACTGTTAACCAAGCCCCTGGCTCTAACACTGCCTCGGTACTGACTGGTTCAGATACCTCATCCATGCTTCCTTCACACCCCCCAGCCCCACCTAAAGCAGCAGCTCAAACACCGCCCATCTTGAAGCCTGATGTGAATTTCCAGACTTTTCGTGAATGGCGGCGACGGTGGACTGATTATTCTACAATGGTGGATCTCCAGAGTTTGTCACAGCCTAAACAACTCATCCAGCTGCGTATGTGCCTGTCCTTGGAAATTCAGCGTGTCTTGGAACATACGTTGCAGGTACCCCCAACCTCTTTGCTGTCTGTAGAGGAGGTACTGGACGTTCTACAACGGCACATCAAAGGACAGCAGAATGAAGCTCTGCGCAGGAGGGAATTGTTTAGCTGCAGAGAGATGGAGGGTGAGTCTTTTGATGCCTTTTACGTGCGTCTTAAGAGAGCCTCGGAAGAGGTAGATATATGTCCAGGCCACCACCAGCAGTGCGAGGAGACCCAGTTGAGGCAGGTGATCCTGATGGGTGTTAAGGACGAGGAACTTGTCCAACGCCTCACCTCCCTCGACTCTTCCTCTTCTCTTAAGGATGTGTTGACGATATGTCGCTCCTATGAGGCTGCCAGGTGTGCCACCTCTGCCATCCGTGCTCCCCCTACAGCTGTACGCGCTGTGTCCCGGTACAAGAAGGACAAGAAGTCTGTTCCTACGCCTTCGCCCACCACGTCCACGCCCGGTTTATTTTGCAACAACTGTGGTAAGCAGCACGGAACACAGGTGTGTCCAGCTGCTCAGTCTACCTGCAACAGTTGTGACCGTAAGGGCCACTGGTCACTCACAGTACGGTGCCCAGCCAAACGCGTCCAGTGCAATGTGTGTGGTCGTCTGGGCCACTATGACAAGTGTCGCCCTTCCAACATACCCAAGAGACCGCGTCGGCGGAAGCTTCAGCCCCCTTCCACCAGAGAGGGCCGCCCACAGCCTTCCAATCAGAGGCACGACGACTCCTGACAACGCTCGAGCCACATTAGGAATGTGTGCTCCCCCCCGCGTCCCAGGACCAAAGTCCCCCAGTACATCAGCGTCATCGTGACCTACGGCGGTGTGCCATCCCGTCTTCAGATGTTGCCCGACACCGGCGCTGATGCTACAGTCATCGGTCCCCAGCATTTGCAATGCTTGGGGCTCTCTCCAAGTGATCTAGGACCGCCCCCCAAGGATCTCCGCTTTATGGCAGATGGTTCACAGATGACCCCGGCCCTAGGTTCACCCTATGCACACGTCACCTTTGGCAACAGGTCGTGTCAAGCCTGGATTGATGTGCATAATGGCGTCCCGACTCCTTTGCTGTCCTACAGACATTGCCAAGAGTTGGCCATCATCCCCCAGGACTTCCCAACACCGATTCTCGAGGTAAAACACGCCAACAGGGTGCACGAAGGGAGCAGCAACTACCCTGCTGCCGCCCTACCCCTACCTCTGGCCAGTGACACCTCCCCTTCGGTAGTTGTCCCTGCTGCTTCAAGTCTCCACGCCTTGGCTCGCCTCCACGACAGTCACTGTGGAGCCGAGGCCACCAAACGGCGTGCAAGACAGACTGTGTTCCGGCCTGGCATCGACCCCGACATCTCCAATGCTGTCCAGGTGTGTAAGCCCCGCCGCGTATTACAACCCAGCCAGCAGCAGGAATCCTTTATGAGTGACGACAACCCCACCCGCCCCTTTGAGTCTGTGTCGGCCGACTTTTTCTGTGTGTCAGGAAAGTCCTTCCTCGTTATCGTCGACCGTCGGCCGGTTGTCATCAAGTGCGGTAATGACACGACGTCTGCCGCCACCATCAGCAAGTTCCGCCACTACTTCCGTGACGTGGGCGTTCCTGCACGCCTGCGAACCGACGGAGGGCCTCAGTTCACAAGCCGGGACTTTGCTGTGTTCCTTGACCGATGGGGAGTCCGGCATGTGTTGTCATCGCCCCATTACCGGCAGTCCAACGGCCACGCTGAGGCTGCTGTCAAATCCCTGAAGCACCTCATCCTTAAGGTGGCCCCTTCTGGGAACATTGACTGCGAGGCCTTCGACAGGGGTCTTCTTGAACTCCGCAACACACCTAACTACACCGGACGCTCCCCTGCCCAGGTCTTGTATGGACGCCCCCTTCGTTCTTGTGTCCCTGCTCACCCTCAATCCTCCTCCAAGGAGTGGCAGGCCAAGACAGAGGATTGTGATCGCCGAGCCGCCGAACGTGTTCAGGACGTCGTCGCCCGCTACAATGACCACGCCCGTTCTCTCCCCAGTTTGAGTGTCGGCACCCAAGTCCGTGTTCAGGACCCGACCTCCCTACGTTGGGACAAAGTAGGCGTAGTCATGGGTCTCGGCAAGTCACGGGACTACCAGGTGCGGTTACCCAGTGGTCGTGTGTGGTGGAGGAACCGCCGTTTCCTCCGACCCGTAACAATGCCGTCTGCTGGCCCCGCCACCAGTGTTGAGTCCCATACCCTTCCCAGTGATGAAGTCCCTCGACGCTCAGAACGGATCCAAAAGAAAAGGTCCGCTCAAGACTTTGCTATGAGCGTATAGGGGGGAGGGAGGTGTATGTATATTATGTATGCTGGATTATATGTCATGTATGTATATTATGTATGTGCTCCATTTATGTAGCTAGCAGCGTGTGGCAATGTTATTACTATATCCCACATGCCTAATTAATGTGCCTGGCGACGTATGGAAGCTGCTAATGTATCACTTGCCATACGTCGCCTATAGCAGTTGACCAGCAGGAGCCTAGCCGGGGAGAGTGCTGCTCCCCTTTGTGTACATACTCTTATCCAGTAAACCGAACCTACAAAACTATACAGGTGTTTGTGTTCTCTCCTGTATATAGAACTTATTATTCAGAACCTAACAGTGCGCATCAGGTAGTTCCAGCGATGCTTGACTCCATGGGTGAATGCCGCAAAAGCCACATGTGGCTCTGTGTTAGCAATCTCAGAAAGAGCTTGGATTTCCCTAACCCACCCATTCACCTTTCCCGTTACGTACTCGGTCTTGAAGTCCGTCGTGCCGATTACTACACCTAGGTGTCTTTGGCCATCCTTTGTTATTTTGACCTCACTTCCACCGAACACTTCAAATGCCCGTTCATAATGTTCTGGCTTCACTTGCTGGCGTTTGGATGGTACCCAATTTGTGGGCCTCGTGATGTTACCAGGTCCCACCAGGTTTTGATGTCCTCAACTTTTCCTGCTCCTGTAAGTTCATCAGCGTACGGCACCTGCTTGACCTTAGTTGTTTCAAATTTTATTGTGTGTTGGAGCACGGATAGGCCCATTGCGTACATTGCCATTGCAACAGGGTCCCCCTGCGTTGTTCCATCGGTTGACTGTATGATGGTATCACCTCTTAGAGCATTTTTGTTCACTATATAAAGGTCTGATGGATTCTTATAGGAGTTTTCAACATATATTGCAAATCTTGGACACTTGATCTTGATGTTGTGCAGTGCGGCCTTGCAGTTAAGTATGTTGAATGCTATTGAAGAGTCCACCAGGAGACCGGCTTCATAATCACGCTGCTCAAATATCGTTCTCATGGCGTGAATGGCAGCTTTCCCTCCAGCCTGGTGGCCAGCACAAATTTGCAGGTTCCCTGCTGCTGCCCTGACATCATCCTTTACCACCTCCATTATGCATTTTCCAATCATCCGCCTCAGCACTTCCTCCACCTCTATAAGCCTACATCCTGGATTCTTATCCAGGGGAATGAGGCGGGAGGCCGTTAGAGCATGGAGGTGTTGGCAGCACGAGGATGCCAGCTTTCTTGCAAGGACGGGAATGGCAGTGCAGAGATCACTTGCTACGGGGCCAAACTTGTTAGTGCTGAGGATGACTCTCCAACTGTTTGCATTCAGACCTGAAGGGCCGGCTCCTCCCTGAGTTTTCAGCGTCTCTCTTCCACACCATCCCTCCTGTTATTTTCTCGAACAGGACAGCATTTGGTGGGATATAGTCACCCTGGAACCTGATGCCTTCGTATTCACTTGCAGGGGGATATTTTTCTTTCATTTGTTTTAATGTGTCTGTTTATTGGCAGAACCCCACCGAATGATTTCTCTTTGAAAGATCTTACCGCCAAAGACACTTTTCCCACACTCATTTTATTTCCAAACTTTCTGCAACGTCATCGGTGTTTTGCTTTCAGTCTCCTATAAATTTTAGTCTCTCCTGCGGTGTTCTTGCTTCAGATAGGAGATCATCAAGGGCCCCATTCTGCCACATTGTCAATCTTCTCTTCATTGTTGCCGCATTTTCTTTGTGCTTAGTCTTTGTGTGCGTCCTCTGACAGAATAGATGTGGTATTATTGCCAGTATTCGAAGAGCTAAGGAGGCAAGGAAACAGTCCTGAGTGTACTCAGTTATGAGGCGAATCATCTCCCGAATCATTTCTTTGGTGGCCGCACACTTGGGTGGTTCAAACAGGTTAGCTCGCGACCACCTGACAATTTCTGAGTAAGTTTCTGTAACCCATATGTCAGCATTTTCCATCGACATGCCATTCCACTGTGGTGGCTGTCTCTCATTCACCTCGTGGACATCTGCTACTATTGGAGCAGCGTTTATTAGTACTACATTTTCAGGTTGAATAGACTCACTGCTATCATTTAGGATATCATCGGGCTGTTGGGTCCCGGCGATATCCACTGTGGCCTCCTGTGTCAGCTCCCTGCCTTTTGGGTTCAGACAATTGTTTCCCTTTCTGCAAACCACACATGGTCGGTTGTTTCTCGCACATTCACAGCTAGTGCAATTTTGGTACTAGCTAGCACAGACGCAGCAATGTCTGTTACCCGGCATAGTGTTCCGGACCTTAGGCGACAGTTACGTCCGCCTCCGATATCTGCTTTGGTCTCATACAGAAGATGAAACTAGTTCTTATGAGTAAAGGGCAGAGAGGTGACAGGCTGGACTGCTATGTCCGGGTAGTAGGGGCAAACGTGCGCGCGTGGGTGTGTAGGCCACCCCCCTGTGGGCAACAATCCACACATCAGAATAATACACTGGGAGCAAGAATTATCATACCTAACACTTGTTTATATATACTTGACAGAAATAACCACTATTTGTTTGGTCACACTGATGTAATATTAGTTATATATACTCACTTGGTCGGCTGACACTACATGAAGTGACCGTTACTTGGGGGGGGGGGGGGGGGGAGGGGGCGACCGCAACCGTAGATCACTTGGCACCTGCAGTAGCCGTCCAACCAAATACTCACAAAATCGCTTGGTGATCGCCGGTGAACATTCGGTATATATACGATTAATGCCGTAAGGGATATGAAGAACCTTCGATGACAATGCTTAAGGTGACATCCGATATTCACCGACACACTGTGAAATTCCCACTCCCACACTCCGAATATGTCCCCTCCAATAACACTTTAGATCAGGGACGACACTCCACCACACCCACGCCGCGTTCGCAAAATCACATTGAAATATTACACGACCGTTAGCAGAGGCGGGAAAAATATGAAGTTGTTCGCAGTCATATTTCCCGCCTCTGTTAACGGTCGTGTAAATATTCAATGTGATTCTGATCTTTAAAAATTTTGTTTTTGCATAATGTAGTATTACTGACATGTAATTTGTCTTAGTATGCCTTATTGTGGGTATAAATAAGTATATATTAAATGCATCCTCCGAAAGCTTGAATTTGCTACCAGAGCTTAACAGTTAATTCATGTATAATACTTCTGATAAACTTCTTACGTGCTTATGTTTGAAATAATGAATGTATGTATCTTTATATAATTTAGCTAAATATCTTTTTCGTCAGGAACGGTCACTCCAACGATTATGAATAAACTCATTTAGAAACACATCATTACTTCAGGACAAAATCGGACAGGTTTGCAACAGTCAATTAGCTGTAACTTTTGAGGAGGGGGCGGGGCATCTTTTCGCAGCTGGGAAAAAACGCGCTATAGTTGTATACAGTATTCCTTTCACTGATATGTTCAAATACTTTGGAGCCTCTTGGACAATATACAGCTTCAATCCTAAATCTGGCAGCAAAGTTATAACTGCTCCTCACATGTGAAATCCCTTACACATTAATCTGCTGTACACATAACGGCTGTACACATAACTGCTGTACGCATGAATTCTTCTGCACACATAAACCCTGAAAATAATTATTATTTTCAATTCCTAAAATAGATAATAATAATTCACTTTAAATCACTGAAAATCACTTACACACAATCATTTAAGTAGCTAATGAATTCACAGAAATAACACTTCAAATAATTCTTTTTGGATAATAAAGTAATGTTTTGCATTTTCTCTGTTCATTTAAAAAATAAAAAAAAATTAACATATTTCATATATTCACTGTGAAATATATCATGACCAATTACTGACTGCATTAAAGCAGTATTATCTTTAAGAATCATCACACAAGACATCCTAACAGGACTGAAGGCATTCGTTTCCTTACAAACTAATTATCATAAAAAAATTTCCGTTTCCTTATATAATTCGCTTGTATCAAATATTATTAATTCTACATGTATCACTGATCAATACAACAACAAAAAGTTATCTTATCCTCTCTTTGGGGTTAGTAACACTTATTTCCAAGACTTTGAAAGGGAGCTCTACAACACGCCCTTACTCGATGAATTCTGATATAAAAATTGCAAGTATCACCTCATCTGCTACCACAAGATTGGTGTTCTTATCCTGATAACAATTCCAGCTCACAAAAAAAATATAATTTGTGTATATGTTCTGGGTATCAAGTTCTATCTACAGGAGCGAACACAAACACCTGTAGAGTTTTCGTAGGTTCTATTTACTGGATAAACAGAGATGCACAAGGGAGGTGGCGCTCCTTACTCTGTCTGGGGGGTCAACTAGCCTTTTAGGCGACATGTGGCAAGTGACACATTAGCAGCTTCCATATGTCGCCAGGCACATCAATTAAGCGTGTGGGACATGGTAAATACATTGCCACACTCTGCCAGCTAGGCTGAACAAACAATGTATATAAATGGAGCACATACATAATATACATACATAATATACATACAGCATACATAATATACATACACCTCCCTCCCCCCCTATAGGCTCATAGCAAAGTTTTGAGCGGACCTCTTCTTTTGGATCCGTTCTGAACGTCGAGGGACTTGATCACTGGGAAGGGTATGGGACTCAACACTGGTGGCGGGGTCAGCAGAAGGCGTTGTTACGGGGCGGAGAAAACGGCGGTTCCTCCACCCCACACGACCGCTGGGTAACCGCACCTGGTAGTCCCGTGACCTACCGAGACCTATGACTACGCCCACTTTGTCCCAACGTCGGGAGGTCGAGTCCTGAACACGGACTTGGGTGCCAACACTCAACTTGGGAAGAGGACAGGCGTGGTCGTTTTAGCGGGCGACGACGTCATGAACACGTTCGGCGGCTCGGCAATCACAATCCTCTGTCTTGGCCTGCCATTCCTTGGAGAAGGATTGAGGGTGAGCAGGGACACAAGAGCAAAGGGGGCGTCCATACAAGACCTGGGCAGGGGAGCGCCCGGTGTAGTTAGGTGTGTTGCGGAGTTCAAGAAGACCCCGGTCGAAGGCCTCGCAGTCAATATTCCCAGAAGGGGCCACCTTAAGGATGAGGTGCTTCAGGGATTTGACAGCAGCCTCAGCGTGGCCGTTGGACTGCGGGTAATGGGGCGATGACAACATATGCCGGACTCCCCATCGATCAAGGAACACAGCAAAGTCCCGGCTTGTGAACTGGGGCCCTCCGTCGGTTCGCAGGCGTACAGGAACGCCCACGTCACGGAAGTAGTGGTGGAACTTGCTGATGGTGGCGGCAGACGTCGTGTCATTACCGCACTTGATGACAACTGGCCAACCAGAGAGACGGTCGACGATAACAAAGAAGGACTTTCCTGACACACAGAAAAAGTCAGCCGACACAGACTCAAAGGGGTGGGTGGGGTTGTCGTCACTCATGAAGGGTTCCTGCTGCTGGCTGGGTTGTAATACTTGGCAGAGCTCACACGCACGGACAACATTGGAGATGTCGGAGTCGATGCCTGGCCAGAACACAGTCTGTCGTGCACGTCGTTTGGTGGCCTCAGTTCCTCGGTGACTGTCGTGAAGGCGAGCCAAGACGCAGGGACGTGAGGCAGCAGGGACAACTACACTTGCTCCGTACAGAACAAGGTCTCCGTCGCAGTAGAGTTCATCACGGAGTTTCCAATACGGGAGCAGGGTGTTGTGAAGGTCGTAGTGGTTGCTAGGGAATCCATTCCTCACACACTCGACGAGTCGGACGTAGGAAGGGTCATCTCAAGCCGCTGTTCAAAGGTCCTCCATTGCCTTGTCGTCATCTGGTGACAAGTCCGAACGAAGGGCTTGGACGGCGTATAGGGTGACCACAGTCCTGACGGAAAGAGCGAGGTCGGCGTCGAGCACATGTTCTTCTGGAGTAGGGCGGCTGACAGGAGAGCGGGATAAGGCATCAGGGATGCAGAGCTCCTTACCTGCACGCCACACTGCTGTGAAGATGTACGCCGAGAGCTTCTCTTTCAGAAGCTGGAGGCGAGAGTTCTCAACGGCGTCCAGTTTGTAGTGGTTGAGGATCGGGACAAGCCGGCGATGGTCGGTTACTAGGTGAAAGTGTTGCAGGCCTATGAGGTAAAACCTGCACTTGGACATCGCCCAAACCACAGCCAACAGCTCCAACTCAATAGTGGCGTAGCGGGTCTTGGTGTCAGAGAGGAAACGCGAGCCACACTGGACGAGTCGGAACTGCCCTCCACCATGATCCTGCAATAAGGCGTATCCCACGCCGTACATGCGTGAGGCATCTATCTGCAGAACCTTCGGCAAGGCTGGGTCAAACGTGGCGAGGACAGGTGGACTAGACAGGGCCTGTTTCACTTGCTGGAAGGCCTTGTCGTGGTCGGGGGTCCACAGGAATGTCCTCTTGGGTCTCATCAGGGGGCGAAGTGGTTGGGCGGCTGCGGAGATGTCCGGCGAAAACTCTGCTAACTGGTTGACGAGACAGATGAAGGACCTCAAGTCGGTGAGGTTGGCAAGGGTGGGAAAATCCGTGATGGCGAGGACCTTCTCCGGGTCAGCTGCAATACCATTCCCTGAGAGGGTGTACCCACAAAAGTCCACTGAAGAGCTGGCCAGAACAAACTTGTCGGCATTTAGGGTAATGCCGTGCGTCCGGCACCTGTTGAGTACCTCGTAGATACGGCAGAGGTGATCCATGTAATCCTCATCGAACACGAGTATGTCGTCAACCACTTTCATGCAGTTTGCCAGACCATGTAGAGCCATATCACCTCGAAGGCAGAAAGCGTCTCCTGTAGCGGCGAATCCCATGGGGCCAGGGTAATAACTGTAACGTCCATGCGGGGTGATGAAAGTTGTAAGTGGTCGATCTTCTTCGGCAAGCTCTATCTGCCAGTATCCACACAGGGCGTCCATCGTCGTGAAGAAGCGCGCCTTTGGGTTCACACTGAGTATAGCTGCAAAGGGCGTGGGAGAAGGGTGCGCAGGACGAGACACCTGGCTGTTGAGCTTGGAGAGGTCAGTGGTGATCCGAACACCACCTTTGGGTTTTGCGACGACTACCATAGGGTGACACCATGAAGATGGGTCATCACCGGCTGGTGCAATAATTTCTTGGGCGACCATGGAGTCCAGCTCGGTTTTGACCGCCTCGCGTAAGGCAAGGGGGACCAGTCGAGGGATGTAGATAGCGAAGGGCTTCGCGTCGTCCCTCAAGTGGATCCTCATGGGGGGACCTACCATCTTCTTGAGAGGCTTGGATTCCAGAGCGGACTTGGTCACCAGAACGTCGCTTAATTCCTTCAGGAAGTACTTCCGAGCATCCAAAGGAGAGGTGTCACTGGCAAGAGGTAGGGGTAGGGCGATAGCCGGGTAGTTGCTGCTCCTTTCGTGCACCCTGTTGGCATGTTTTACCTCGAGAAAAGGTTTGGGAAAGCCCTGGGAGATGATGGCCAACTCTTGACAATGTCTGTAGGACAGCAAAGGAGTCAGGACACCGTTATGCACATCAATCCAGGCTTGACACGACCTGTTGCCAAAGGTGACCTGTGCTTGGAGTTGAACCTAGGGCTGGGGCCATCTGTGAACCATCTTCCGTGAAGAAGAGATCCTTGGGTGGTGGTCCTAGATCACTTGGAGAGAGCCCCAAACATTGCAAATGCTGGGGACCGATGACTGTAGCATCAGCGCCGGTGTCGGGCAACATCTGAAGACGGGATGACACACTGCCATAGGTCACGATGACGCTGATGTGCTGGGGAACTTTGGTCCTGGGACGCAAAGGGGAGCACACCTTTCTAATATGGCTCAAGCGTTGTCCAGGGTCGTCATGCTTCTGATTGGAAGATTGTAGGCGGCCCTCACTGGTGGAAGGGCGCTGAAGCTTCCGCCGACGCTGTCCCTTGGGTTTGTTGGTAGGGCAACACTTGTCGTAGTGGCCCAGACGACCGCACACATTGCACTGGACGCGTTTGGCTGGACACCGTACTGTGAGTGACCAGTGGCCCTTACGGTCACAACTGTTGCAGGTAGACTCAGCAGCTGGGCACACCTGTGTTCCGTGCTGCTTACCACAGTTGTTACAAAAGGAACCGGGCGTGGGCATGGTGGGCGAAGGCTTTGGAGTAGACTTCTTGTCCTTCTTGGACCGGGACACAGCGCATGCAGCTGTAGGGGGAGCTCGGATGGCAGAGGTGGCACACTTGGCAGCTTCATAGGAGCGACATATCGTCAACACATCCTTAAGAGAAGCGGAAGAGTCGAGGGAGGTGAGGCGTTGGACAAGCTCCTCGTCCTTACACCCATCAGGATCACTTGCTTCAACTGGGTCTCCTCGCACTGCTGGTGGTTACCTGGGCATATATCTACCTCTTCCGAGGCTCTCTTGATTCGTACATAAAAGGCATCAAAAGTCTCGCCCTCCATCTGTCTGCAGCTAAACAATTCCCTCCTGCGTAGAGCTTTATTCCGCTGCCCTTTGATGTGCCATTGTAGAATATCCAGTACCTCCTCTAGAGACAACGAAGAGGTCGGAGGTACCTGCAACGTATGTTCCAAGACACGCTGAGTTTCCAAAGACAGGCATATACGCAGCTGAATAAGTTGTTTAGGCTGTGACAAACTCTGGAGATCCACCATTGTAGCATAATCAGTCCACCGTCGCCGCCATTCCCGAAAAGTCTGGAAATTCACATCAGGCTTCAAGATGGGTGGGGCTTGGGGGCGTGAAGAAAGCAGTGATGAGGTATCTGAACCAGTCAGTACCGAGGCAGTGTTAGAGCCAGGGGCTTGGTTAACAGTGAGGCGAGATATCAAAGCTTCAAACCGTGCACTGTCTTCCAATCTCCGTTGTTAGTCTCTCTCTGCCTCTGCTTGCCTTCTTTCTTCATTCTCCACAAGTCTGTTAGCTTCGTCCTCGCGCCTTTCATCCCTCATAAACTTCATTAAAGCAATTATCTCTGAAGACAATGCTGAAGATCGAGGTGAAGGGCTGCGCGATGTGGTGGGAGCTGGAGCTTCCTGTTCAGCCTGGTCATCCATCTCTGCCGAGCTGTCATCCGACTGACTCACCCAGGCGTTGGCTCCACGACTACGTAAGGCACGAGACATAATTACTTCATCTGTGTACTATGTCTTAAATCAGTGTTGACAGGTCAGCCCGTCGTATCAACAAGATCTGAGACAAAATATTAATTAAATGCACGGATAAGTAGATTATATATATAAAATATATATCAAGGAATGGCCGCAGTCAGTGTGTTTGCACGTGTGTGTGTGTGTGTGTGTGTGCGCGCACCTCGGGCAGTCTCGCTGGGAGGTAAAGGTGGCGACTCACAGTCAGTCGTCAGTTACCCTCCAGGCATGGTGGAGGGAGGCTGCACTGAACTCTACTCCACAAAATGCCCTGAACATGCCTTACACCTTGGGAATCCTTTAGAACAAGGTCACACAGTGATGGCACTAAACACACACTGTACTATACACTTCACAGGAGCGAACACAAACACCTGTAGAGTTTTCGTAGGTTCTATTTACTGGATAAACAGAGATACACAAGGGATGTGGCGCTCCTTACTCTGTTTGGGGGTCAACTAGCCTTTTAGGCGACATGTGGCACGTGACACATTAGCAGCTTCCATATGTCGCCAGGCACATCAATTAAGCGTGTGGGACATGGTAAATACATTGCCACACGCTGCCAGCTAGGCTGAACAAACAATGTATATAAATGGAGTACATACATAATATACATACAGCATACATAATATACATACAATTTGCATTGTTCCAGTTTACTTATGTTACATATTTTATTAAAATTCTTCACGTTAAAAATTTCTACAACTTATTTAATTGTTTATAACGCTGAATAAACTCTTCCTAGGCATGTTACAGTTTTAATGACTCAAGCATTCAAACGCCACAATGTCAACAAGTGGCCTGCTGGTAACACCCTGTCCATTCAACCAAATTTCCCCTCATAAACTTTCCGTCAGTAAATCATAATCAATAAAGTAGTCTGAATTATTTGTAGGTCGTCAATTACACCAAAATAATCAATAATCATTAAGCTATCTTGTAATTAACATTAAAAAAGTTAGCATTACGTATTTACTGAGAATATTATAGTACATATGTATTGCAATAACATACAAAGTTTGAACAAGATGCAAACTTATTTTACTCAATTTACATTAAGCTACAACATTTTACGTCAAACTATATATTTTCAAATGTTATTTAATAATCAAACTTTGGGTAATATACCAATCAAACTTCACAATTCAAGTGTTTTTCTCAACATTGGTTACCAGCTGAGTATTCCATGTTCTTTTCTTTCAGATGGATAACTGAACTATTTCTACTACACCAATTTACCTTTCATAATAAAAATATATTTTTACGCAATAGAAATTCAGTTTTGGGGATAAATTTACATAAATCTTGATTTCAAAGAAGGCTCGCTGTCCCCCCGTCCAAAATCCTCTTGGACTTACGTTCACATGGGCTTCGTTGGATGTGATGGAAGTCCACTGGAAGGAGGGTCGGTTCCAACGAGACGTCGTGGCCTCGTTCCTTCAACATATTCGCTGTGAGATCCCTTACTTCGTCATGTCTAATGCATACAAAGCCATCCTTCTTGCACAATATAGCGTGGTTGATGTAGTGGAATGAATCACACACGCATTGGGTGGGCATACCTTCCTCTAGCCAACCACACCTTAAAGCAGTGTTATCTTAAATTCCTGTTTGTTAAGGCTGATGAAAACCTTTAGTCGTATCGGTAACGCTTTTAGCCAGTTCGAGGTACCCACCTCCTGCGCTATAGTAACATTTTTCTCTAGTTCAGTGATAGTTGTTGCAACAGTTGTTGTAGTTTAGCACTTTGGATGTGCTGCCGTTCTATCGTAATTGAACATTGAATTTTGTGTAATTCGTTGGTATCCACTCGTGTTAGAATAAAAGTGACTCTGATGGTTTCTTCCAGAGGGTGGAAGAGAGGTCCGATATCGGGGATAGTGCGCATCAAGTATCTCCAGCGATGCTTGACTCAGTGGGTGAATGCCACAAACGCCACATGTGGCTCAGATTTAGTAATATCAGACAGAGCTTGGATTTTCTTCACACATTCACCATATATGTTTTCTGTTACGTACTATAGGTCTTAAAATCATTTGTGCCGACTACCGCATCTAGGTGTCTTTGGCCGCCACTAATATTACTACTAATATTTCTACTATTACTACGTCTGCTATTACTACTACTATTATTTCTTCTAATCCCCCCCCCCATCACTACTACTATAACAACAACTACTACTATTCTTTCCTCTCATTCTCCTACTCCTTCAGTAGATTAACGTCTCTGAATTGTTTATGTGTCGCTTGTCGAAGCCTCCTTTATGGGTGTTGTGAGGCTGTTACACCCTCACCCTTCCCTCGCCTTCCCCTCACCCGTCCCTCATTCTTTCCTCATCCACTCCTTACTTCATCATCACCCACCTCTCACTTCCTCCTCACCCACCTCTCACTTCCTCCAAACCCACCCCTCACCCTCCCTTCATCTCCCCTCACCCGCCCTTCATTCCTCCTTCACCCTTGCCTAACCCCCTCTCAGCCACCCCTCATATGCCCCTCACTCACCCATCACCCTTCCCTCACCTTCACCTCATCCATTCTCTTTCCTACCTCCTACCCACCCCTTTACCAAACAACATTTCTAGAACTCGTGACTTCATGGTTAGTTAAAGTGTATATTTATCGTTTCAGGTAACCAAAGACTCAAGAATACCTAAGTCTAGCCAGACAGTTTATCCCGATTCAACAAGTCAGAGTAAAGAGACAGGTGGGTAAATTAGGTTTATAAACCATTTCATACTATCACTCGAGAACCTGCAGGATAATTTCTACCCGAAATGCAGACACGAATAATTAGATGTTATTTGATTATTTAAGGACAGGGCGTAAATTATAGTATGGACAACATACCAGAACATAATATGGATAATATGGCAGGCTAGTTTATAAAGAAAGTCATCAAAACTTTACTTTCCCCTCTTTTACCTCTCACTTTCCCCTATCACTTATGCCTCTCACCTGCCCTAGCACTTTCACCTCTCACTTTCTCTCCGTCTGTCTACGCTCTAGTTTCCTCTTTCCTTTCTCTCTGTTCAGAAAAATAGTGATACACACAGGAGCGTGGGAGAGAGGTGAGAGATGTGAGAGGGGGACATGAGAGTGAGGAGAGGAGGGAGTGTTTGGGAGTGTGGGAGGGAAGACAGTTAGGAAAGGGATATGAAGAAATAGGGAGAGGGGTGTGTGAGAGAGGGGAGATAGGGATGTGCTGGAGTGGAGAGAGAGGGGTGTGTAAGAGTCGGAAGAGAAGGGTGTGTAAAAGTGGGACGAGAGGGGTGTGTGAGAGTGGAGAGCCAGGGAAGTGTAAGAGTGGGGATAGAGGGGTGTTTAGGAGTGGGGAGAGAGGAGTGCGTAAGAGTCTGAAAAGAGTGGTGTGTGAGAGTGGGGACAGAGGGAAGTGTAAGAGTAGGGAGAGGCGTGTGTGTGTGAGTGGGGATAGAGGGGTATTTAGGAGTGGGGAGAGAGGGGTGTGTGAGAGTGGGGAGAGAGGTGTGTGTGTGTGTGTAAGAGTGAGGAGATAAGGGTGTTTAGGAGTGGGGAGAGAGGTGTGTGTAAAATTAGGGAAAGAGGGTGTGTAAGAGTGGGGAGAGGCGTGTGTGTGAGTGGGGAGAGAAGGGTGTTTGAGAGAGGGGAGAGAGGAGTGTGTAGGAGTGGGTAGAGAACGGTGTGTATGAAAGGGGAGAGAGGGGTGTGTTGGAGTGGAGAGGGAGGAGTAGGTGTGGGAGACGGGAGAAAGGGTGAAAAGACGAAGGGGGAGGAGAGAAAAAGTGTTTTAAAAGAATGGGAGAAAAACATTGAGAACTGACAGGAAGAGGATTACAGAAAGGGAAGACATTGATGACAAGTCAGTACAATTCTGAGGCAAGAATCAGGTAAACATTGGAGAAAAGCCAGGAAATTGTTGCAGACAGTCACTAAAATGTTGGAGAAAATGATGGAGAAAAGCCAGAGAATTGTTGGAATAAACGTTAGGAGGTTATTAGAAATAATTTGGATTTTTTTTTTAAATTCACTAAAATTATACAGGAAACCTGTAAAAGTATTGAGAAAGTCAGTAAATTTATTGAGAAAGTCAGTAAAATTATTTAGAAAGTGAGTAAAATTATTTAGAAACTGTGTAAAGTTATTCAGAACAAAATAATAAAAAAAAATATGTAAAAATTTGATTATGTTTTCATCTTTGGTTTACAATCAACAAATCACCAATGATTAGAGAGATATTATAACAGGGCTTGGACACCAATCTGTAGCCATGATTATTTCTATTTGTGGGGGGGGGGGGGGGGTGAGAGAGGATCCAGCAGATGAGAGACACATGGCCAAACACTGGGCAGATTCAGGAACAAAACTCTCGAATTTATCTTTTTTCTATTAAGTTTAACCCACGTGAGGCCAATCAATTCTCCAAGATGAAAAAATATATATATTTTTCTATTTAACCAAAGGACGTAAAATAATGCCCGAAGGCAATAATTACACCTGAATTTTTTAACGAAATATTTTTTAACGTTTAAAAAAAAACAGGGTGGAATTCTTCCCTTCACAATTAAACGATAAAAATTGTTGGTTCTAAACTCATCGTCCGTCTCATAACCTGAGGTTTCACTCATAAAAAGTTTTCTCATTTTTCTGCATATTCTCTCCCTCTTGTGAGAAAGTTAGTTCTGATAGTCATACATTACACCCCTACCCCCCACCACCAACCCCAATCCCCTCCCCGCTCGCATCTCTCTCCCTCACTCCCAATTTTACCCCCTTTGCCTACCCACTCTACCATCCCTCCTTCACCAACTCGGCTCCCCCCCCCCTCACCTCCTCTCACCCTCCCCTCTCACCCTCACCTCGACCCTCCCCTCCTTTCCTCACCTCCTCCGACCCTCCCTCCTCCACCTGCTACCCTATCCTCCCTTACTCCCAACCTTCTCCTACCTACCTCCTTTCCTCACCTCATACCCTACCCTGCCTTTCCTTCCTCCCTCCCTCACCTTCTACCCTGCTTTTCCTCCCCCCCCCCTCCCCCTTTTCCTTCATCTCCTCCGACCCTTCTTCTCTCATCTCCTTCGACCCTCCCCTCCCACCATCACCTCCCTCCCTTCCTCCCTCCCCAAGACTCACTGACACTCCACTTTCTTCTTACTCTGTAAATCAATTTTTTGGGATGATTAATCAATGTTGCCGGTTAGGTTAGGTTAAGTTAGGTTAGGTTAGGTTAGGTTAGGTTAGGTTAGGTTAGGTTATTTTGTGAATTAATGTGTTGATATGATGTGAGCAAATATTGGTTATGTCATATGGCTGTGCTGATTCTGTAGAAATACGATCTTATTAAACTCTAAAAGGATGTTCAAGAACTTAACAGATTATCTGAAAAACACATCTGGTAGAGAAAGCTAGTGAGAGAGAGAGAGAGAGAGAGAGAGAGAGAGAGAGAGAGAGAGAGAGAGAGAGAGAGAGAGAGAGAGAGTTCTGTGATGATCTTGATATCGGACCTGAATAAAAATTTCTAGAGTAAAAGTAAAGTCACTGGAATTTAAGATGAAATTTTAAAGATATTATATTTCGAGGTAATATTACTTCCTCGTCTTTTATAAACCAGTAAGTACTCCTGAGTCAGATCATATCCCCGTCTCTCTACCCAACATGACTACTCTATAATTCTCTAATATTTGTATGTCATAGCTTGGGTGGAACAAGTTATGCCCCAATACACAACGGGGTATTACATAGTTCACAAGTAACTCATGATACGCCTCTCTAAGCGTACTGCACCAGGCGGGTGTCATGTTGACTGGGCGTTCAGAAAGTGTCAAGTAGACTGATTTTACAGTGTCAAGTAGACTCGGTTCACAGTGTCAAGTAAACTCGCTTTACAGTGTGAATGATGATTCAACTGTTTGAGGATCATGCCTTTACCTTTTGAGAAAGATGACTTAACCCTTTGACGATGATGCCTTACACCCTTGAAGATGATGACTTAACTTTTTAAAATAATCATTCTTCATTTGTAAATTTTTCCTTTACAACATCGAAAACAACACGTATTCTACATATTGCTTTGTAAACATTTCTTGTTAACTTCGTTCAACCATAAACAAGGAGTATCAACGCTCGCTTCTCACACTTCAGTAAACATCTATTAACTTCGGCCGTCTCAACTTCAGGCACAGGTTATTGATGTTGCATGTTGCATGAGTGAGCTGATAGAGGCAAAATTCCGTGAGTAAATGTCTTTAACGATCGTCTTTGACTACATCGACTGAAGACGGCCCGAAAGTTCCTCCTCTCGGGGCTTTTATTTTCTTGGCCTTCTATTTTCTCTTTTTTTTTCTTTACACTTCGTCTTATCTTGTGGATGGTTACCAACGTGTCGTGGGTAGGGGACTATAGTGCACTAACTTCTTGAGTACGATGGGAACGCCCTGAGTACTATGCCAGGGACGTGATCACGATGAGAGTACGTGCCGTGAGTACATTGAATTTGCCCGTTGAGTGAGATGCTTTAACCCCTTGAGGGTTAATGCAATATGATATGCTCAGTGACCAAGTATGTTCAATATACAGGTAAGCTTAATTAACAGGTATTCTCAGTACACATGTATATTGACTTCATAGCTATGTTTAGAATCATGCAGAAATTATACCGAATTTCCCATAAATCTTTATGCCGTGGTGTGGCCTGGGGGAACAACCACAGCGGAACACATCTGTTACACAAGTCAGGGAGAATGAATAACAGCGAGGGAAAGAGATACGGTGCTTGCTGTCTATTACGGTCATCCTGAACTATAAGTATTATTACATCCCTATCTTATATATATATATATATATATACTTCATTTTTAGTCCAATTAACACGCGGACTTTGAACATATAATCAACGACCTCACCAGCAAGGAATCGAACCCTCGACCTACTGGGTGTGACTAGGGAACGCTTACCGGCTAGGCCACAAGGACACTAAAAGCAGTTCTAGACTCTGTTATATTTCACACAAAGCCTGTTCATCGAGCTGATGGCACCGTGAACCTCATTGGGAAACTGCCCGTGCCTCTTATGTGGTGTCAGTAGCATTTTACCAAATCCAGCTGGTATGAAACGCGAGGTACATATATATACTTCATTTTTAGTCCAATTAACACGCGGACTTTGAACATATAATCAACGACCTCACCAGCAAGGAATCGAACCCTCGACCTACTGGGTGTGACTAGGGAACGCTTACCGGCTAGGCCACAAGGACACTAAAAGCAGTTCTAGACTCTGTTATATTTCACACAAAGCCTGTTCATCGAGCTGATGGCGCCGTGAACCTCATTGGGAAACTGCCCGTGCCTCTTATGTGGTGTCAGTAGCATTTTACCAAATCCAGCTGGTATGAAACGCGAGGTACATATATATACTTCATTTTTAGTCCAATTAACACGCGGACTTTGAACATATAATCAACGACCTCACCAGCAAGGAATCGAACCCTCGACCTACTGGGTGTGACTAGGGAACGCTTACCGGCTAGGCCACAAGGACACTAAAAGCAGTTCTAGACTCTGTTATATTTCACACAAAGCCTGTTCATCGAGCTGATGGCGCCGTGAACCTCATTGGGAAACTGCCCGTGCCTCTTATGTGGTGTCAGTAGCATTTTACCAAATCCAGCTGGTATGAAACGCGAGGTACATATATATACTTCATTTTTAGTCCAATTAACACGCGGACTTTGAACATACAATCAACGACCTCACCAGCAAGGAATCGAACCCTCGACCTACTGGGTGTGACTAGGGAGCGCTTACCGGCTAGGCCACAAGGACACTAAAAGCAGTTCTAGACTCTGTTATATTTCACACAAAGCCTGTTCATCGAGCTGATGGCGTCGTGAACCTCAATGGGAAACTGACACCACATACGAGGCACGGGCAGTTTCCCATTGAGGTTCACGGCGCCATCAGCTCGATGAACAGGCTTTGTGTGAAATATAACAGAGTCTAGAACTGCTTTTAGTGTCCTTGTGGCCTAGCCGGTAAGCGCTCCCTAGTCACACCCAGTAGGTCGAGGGTTCGATTCCTTGCTGGTGAGGTCGTTGATTGTATGTTCAAAGTCCGCGTGTTAAATGGACTAAAAATGAAGTATATATATATATATATATATACTTCATTTTTAGTCCATATAACACGCGGACTTTGAACATATAATCAACGACCTCACCAGCCAGGATTCGAACCCTTGTGAAAATTATACACCACCTATCTACACAGAGTCACACACACACACCGCGCTGGAACGTCATCGACCCTACAATACACTACACTACACCGACACAGCTGACTATCACTACACAAAATAATTCAAAGTCTTCTCCCATCAGTCGTAAACAACGTCTGACTTGTTCCTCGAATGTTGTGAATCATGGAGCGTCACAATAACCTATAACAATGGTGGTTATGATATCCCGGCAGCTTAAGGACTCTATTCCTTTATTATGTCAGGGATGGGAATATTGTCCAAGATTTAGTAAGTTGATGATTAATAACTTATGGGTGGAATCAGCATACTTAACTTATTCACTTGGTTTTTCATGTTAAGTGTCTATTGGTTCAAGATTTGTAAGTTAATGTTCTGTAACGTACGGGCAAATTCTACAGTATGTTCTTTCATTTCCAGTGAGATCGATCTGTATTTTCTTTTTAAATTTGTAGGGTGATCTCATTTAAATGATAAGGCCAAGTACGAAGACTTAATTATCCCTTAAACCTCTATCTTTAGGCTGTATATTTCCTAAGCATCGTAAATTAATGTCTTACTCTAAGTAAGGGTTAAAATCCAGACTAGCTGCTAGTATGACTCCCGGTGTTAAGGGTCTACACTCTTTTGGATAAGTAGGTTAAAGTCATCCTCTAGCTCATTGTGTTCAAATGTAAACGCTTAACTATTCTCTTGACCCTTCATGGTTAAAGGATTAAGTTCTCCAAGATTTGTAAGTTAAGAGGGGATAACTTAACTCCTCCCTCGTACTCCTCAAGTTAAAAAACTTTATATTCTAAGCTTTGTAAGTAAAACCCCTCTAAACTTTAATCTGAGGAGTAAACCCTTAGAACTTGGACGGCAAAATCCACAAAGAAAAATCTGCTCCCAAAGGTAAATCCAACAGAGAAAATTCCGATCAGAATGAGGAAAAAATTAAAACAAAATTTGATGGAGAAAGAAAAATACATCGAAATAAAATCCGTCGAATAGAACAGAGAGAAAAATTCATTGATAACAAAAAAAGATGAAAATTCCTAAGATAAAAGACATTTTCAGAGGAAACAAAATCCTTCGGACGAAAATCGGAAGAGGAATAAAAATCGGCAAATCAGCTGGAGGGGCTTTTACCTTTGAAGGGTCGTGTGAAGATACATTTCTTAAGCAATTGGCCGCCGATTCAATCATGATTTTCTTGCAGATATGACGAAGCCTTTCAGAGTTACCCCGACCAGTGTGAAACAAAACCAAGCCAGGACACGTTACTTTTATTGTTTGATTGACAGTGGTAATGATGATGATGATGATGATGATAATATTGACGATGATGGTAATAATAAGAGCATTGATAGTGATGATGAGTGTATATAATAATTGTGATGCTTTGCTTTCATAATTATGTTAATAAAATTCATAATTATGAGGGTTATAATACTGTAATAGGTATGATTATAGTAACAATATGAATAAATATAACAGTTCACTACTACTAATATTACTAGAATTACTACTAATATTAATATTAATACTACTAATACTACCACATCTAATAATAATAATAATAATAAAATTAGTAATAGTAATCATAATAACGGGGAAAGAGAGCTTCTGCCCCAATTCCGACAACTGCTGCAGATATTGACTATGAGGCTACTACAGTCACTGAATGCCGCATAGATCTGCGGCTCAACTAATTTAACACAGATAGGATAGCTACATATGTATTAGGAGATTTAATAATAAGGTAATTAAATGGTGGCGAAGGTGTGGCCATTGGGGGAGGCTGGAGGCCACTTTAAAAAAAAAAAAAAAAAAGTAATCGTAATAACTAGTAGTTGGATTAGTAGTAGTAGTAGTAGTAGTAGTAGTAATTTTTTCAACAATAGACTCGCCTAAGAGCGCAATGGGTGTTCTGTATTCTCTCAGAATCGAATATAAATTATCGTCTTTTCTCTTAATCAAAATAAATCAATATACGAGCACAAGACATATTTTCAGGTTAGACCCATAGCTAATTGAATTCTTATTTTTTTTACCAAGAACCTCTCCTGTTAGAAAATCTGAACCATAATAAGGAAAAAGAAAACCACCTTTTACGTGTACGCAATTGCAATACCTAACAAAAACACAGGCGCAAAGTTACAAAAGAATACAAAAAGGAGAAATATTTAAAAAAAATAAGGTTTTGGCATGATTGCACTAACTTGTACACCCCATTCGTTTTGCCTGTCTGTTTGTCTTTGTATGTGTTTTAAATGGATGGTTTTCTCAAAATAGTTTTGAGTTTTATTGGTTGTGTTGAAGCAGAACCTCTTAAACTGATGTTCTATGTATATTGTTGTTGAGTCATATAGGGGTTTATGGCCATGACTGGAGGAAGGGGAAAACCATTGAGGTATTCCACTGGTGATATAATAACTCTACAAATTTATCTGTCTTCTTCTTCTTCTTCCTTGACTACTTCATTTGCCGCCTTTTCTTTTCTTCCTCTAACGCTGTCATCTATTTTCCATTATCCTCTTCCTCCTGCTCTCTCTCTACGTCGTTCTCCGTTCTGTCCATTCACCTTAATCTCAGTCTTTTATCCTCTTCCAGTTGTCCAGCTCTGTCTCCTATGGTTTTCTTTCCAGTCTCTCCTTCTTCTGGATAAACGTTGTATTTGGTACATTTGTCGAATAAACTCATTGCAAAGGAAGAGTAATAGGAACATAAGAACATAAGAAAGTGGGATACTGCAGGAGGCCGACTGGCCCATACAGGGCAGATCCATTTCACACCCATCCCAGCACTTCCATGTGCCTATCCAACTTCGTCTTGAAGCTCCCAAGCGTCCCCGATCCTACTATAGCACTCCGTAGCCTATTCCACATATCCACAACTCTTTTACCAAACCAGTGCTTGCCTATATCCTTTCTGAATCGGAATTTATCTAATTTAAAGCCATTTGTTCTAGTTATTTCGTTATTACTGAACTTCAGAACATCTTCCATTTTACCCTTGTTAATCCCACTTACCCACTTGAACACCTCTATCATATCTCCCCTAACTCTACGCCTCTCTAATGAATGCAAGCCTAAGCTTTTCAGTCTTTCTTCATATGGAAGGTTTCTAATATTATGGATCATTTTTGTCATTCTTCTTTGTACTCTCTCCAAAGAATCTATGTCCATTCTATAATAAGGACACCAGAATTGAACGGCATAATCCATATGTGGCCTCACTAATGCTAGGTAAAGTTTCAAGATAACGTCAGCAGTTCTGTTACTCACACTCCTAGATATGAACCCAAGAATCCTGTTTGCCTTGTTGCGAACGCTAATGCATTGTTTTCTAGGTTTCAAGTCGTTGCCAACAAATACACCTAGATCTTTTTCACAATCTGAGTTTTCAATTTCCGTGTTACCAAGTTTATACTTAACGTTTGTATTCGTCTTCTCTATCTGTAGTACCTTGCATTTATCAGTATCAAAATTCATTTGCCAGTCTACTGACCACTCATGTAAGGTATCTAGATCTCTTTAAAGGTGTTCAAAGTCACTGTCTGAATTTATCACTCTCCCCATTTTGGTATCATCTGCAAATTTACTAATCCTACTAGTTATACCTAAATCAAGATCATTAATGAATATAACAAACAGCAGAGGGCCTAATACAGATCCCTGGGGAACTCCGCTATTGACCGCACCCCAGTCTGACTTAAATCCATTTATGCTGACTCTTTGTTTCCTACCAGTTAACCATGACCTAATCCATTTTAATAATGATCCACCTATTCCATGTGCTTCTACCTTCCTTATCAATCTCTCATGAGGGACTCTATCGAATGCTTTACTGAAATCTAAGTAAATTATATCATATGACTTATCATTATCTACTGCTTCATATACTTCTGAGAAAAAGCTAAGCAAATTTGTGAGACAAGAACGTCCCTGGGTGAACCCGTGCTGAGAAGAATGAATTAAGTTGAATGTTTCAATGTGGCTTCTGATTTTCGTAGCAATAATTGACTCTAGCAACTTGCCTATGATTGACGTGAGACTAATGGGACGGTAATTTGATGCAATAGATTTATCACCGTTTTTGAAAATCGGAACTACATTTGCAAGTTTCCAAGCTTCTGGCACTAGGCCCGATTCTAATGACTTATTAAATAAAACTGCTAATGGATTACTCAACTCTTCTCTACATTCTTTTAAAATTCTAGCATATACCTCGTCTGGACCAGGCGATTTATGAGGCTTCAGTTTGTTAATTACTTTAAGCACATCGTTACTAGTAATATTGATATTCATCAACATATTTTCTATACTGTCGTTATATACCTTATGAACTTCTGGAAACTGTGCTAGGTTTTCATTTGTGAATACGGAGCGAAAATGACTATTAAACGTACTACTCATTTCTAACTCCTCATCAGTCATTTCTCCTGTCGTAGTTTTAAGGGGACCTATTGTATCTCTAACCTTTGATTTATACAGTTGATAAAAAGCTTTGGGGTTATTTTTCGATTCCTTTGCTACCTTGATTTCATAATTTCTCTTTGCTTTCCTAATTTCTGTTTTTACCTTGTTAGGTTCTGTGGCTTCTGTCCTGATGATTTATGTACAGCACGTGTGGGTTTGTTGAGAAAAAAAATTGTGTAAGGAATTTTAGGTGTTAACGGACAACACCACAGACTATATATATACGGTATATAAGTATATATATATATATATATATATATATATATATATATATATATATATATATATATATATATATATAGGCTATATATATATATATATATATATATATATATATATATATATATATATATATATATATATAAATATATATATATATATAAGAACATAAGAAAATAAGGAGTCTGCAATAGGCCGGTTGGCCTGTGCATGGCAGCTCCTGTCGAGAGTTACTACCACTCTCTATCATCCATGAATCTATCTAGCCTCCTTTTGAAACTTTCCAGAGTTCCCGCACTTACTACAAAGTTGATAAGCTTGTTCCACTCATCCACCACCCTATTTCCCTCCTAAACCTAAACTTATCCAACTTGAATCCGTTGCTCCGAATCCTATCCTGCTCGGATATTATGAGAACTTTATCTATATCCCCTTTATTGATTCCTTTCACCCACTTAAATACTTCTATCATATCTCCTCGCACTCTTCGTCTTTCTAGGGAATGCACTGTGGGTGCGCTTGATCCAGGTATATGCTGATAACCACAAGGTAAGAAGAAAACACGAAGTTCCCAAGCGCTTTCGTGTAATTCACATCTTCAGGGGTGAGTACAGACTAAGGAAAAGTACAAAACAAGGTATATATATGGAGAGGAGGGTGAGATCAAGTCCACAATGGTCAGGTATTAGGTAATGACCCTACTAATCTTAAAAAAGCACCGCAGCAGTCGGTAGTCAGATCAGAGGGTATGCTGATCCAACCTTCTCACTTGGTTACATATCTTTTTAATTACGAAATTATCTAGTTTGTACATACCATTACTCAAATTCATGTTGACGGATTCGGTATGTTTAATGAGACTAGATTCTATAATGTTCCTACTGTCAATTGAATTACAAGGTAATATTGAGGAGGTATTATCCCAGTCAATGCAATGCTTATTATCACTCAAATGAACAAACAGAGCATTGGATTCCTGGCCTGTCCTAACACTATATTTATGTTGTTTAAGTCTAGTTACAAGATCTTTACCTGTGTGGCCTAAGTAAAACATATTACATTCCTTGCAAGGAACCTTATAAATGCAGCCACCTGTAGTGTTGGGGGAATTCTTGATTAACATTTGTTTAACAGTGCATGAGTTTTTAAATGCCACATTGACGTTCCAGATTTTTAGTTTATTTCTAATAAACCCATAAACAAACACACACACATATATATATATATATATATATATATATATATATATATATATATATATATATATATATATATATATATATATATATATATATATATAATATATATATATATATATATATATATATATATATATATATATATGTTTATGGGTTTACTTAAAAATGAATTGTTTGAATATTTTGTGTGAGTTTTTTGACAAAAGTAATCTAAGGATTTTGGGGGGTTATTAGCAAAAGATCATACTATTTGAATATATATTTTGGGTTTTTCCGTTTAAATAAAAATCTTATTTGATTCTTCCTTGTGGATTTGTCTATACAAAACAAACTGCGTTATCCATACGAAGAAAAGTATATTTTTTGTGTGAGTTTACCTATAAAAACCGCCTTAGATAAGCTTTATTTTTTTCGTGGGTTTACTGATTAGAAACAAAACAAAATTGTTTTAAAGTTTCTCATAGTTTATAGTTAAGAAATATCCTCAATAAAATTAAACCACATGACCCAGAAAGAAAATAAAGTGCGCTCTGCAATGACACTAAAGTTACGAGAGTTTGACGATGTTATACAAGATATACGTAGAATTTTAGATTTTATGAGTTAGCAAATTTAAGAGTCAGCTAAAATGTATTATACCCTGGTATTTACGACTGTCCTCAGCACTCCAACATATTATATCATTTTCTTTGTGGTTTCTTTTAACAGATAAAAAGTATCGTTATTAAATCTGTACACTAATGCATCGTCCTCTTGCCTGAGACTGAAAATATTTGAAGTAGGATGATATGAACTGTTGGAGGGAGGTTGTTCCACAGAGTGTTAGTCTAGGGTATAAATTAACTGTTGCAGATTATATGATATTGGGAAACAATTTGTGGTAATTAAAAATGGACAATTAATACTAGTAACTCAAAGGTGATTACAAAGGAAGACTGCCGAGTGGATACAACGCTCGTATCGTATCCTGAGATCATTGGATCGCGCTCGGGATACGTCCAGTTTACCCAGAAGGAAATTGGAATCTAGTTTTACAGTTGTGAAGCACTGAAGGCTTAGTAGGCCTATACCTTATCCACGCTACACCATATCCATACCCCGCGTCTGGGGTATTGGACCAATTGTATAAGGCGACTAAAAGGGTGAAATTGGATACAAAGATAAATACATAAAGTTAGAATAAATAAATAAAATCTGCAAATAAATAAAGACAAAATAACAGATAATTAATAGGAAAGATAAAATGACGTATAATTAAACCTGAGCAGTAAAAAGATTCAACAAATCACCTTTCCTCCTCCTATTTTTGTTCCTGTTTCTCTTCTGTCACAGCACACTGAGTCTCATCCAGTCCTTGGCATTCTCTAGCACCTACACAAGCAGACGTACGTGTCCTTGGTGACAGCCCCAGCACGTACGCCACTCAACAAACGTCACTGACAAATTTTTTGGACGTCCCTGGAGTGTCTTCTTGTACTCCATTATTAAGGAAATTCTTAGAGAGCGCCGCTGATAGGTGCACACAACTAGGAGGTAGAAAAGAGGGCACATTTCTTATGATGCTTTTCTTAGATTATTTCTTTTTCCTTGGGGATGAGGGAAAGTTTCTATGTGAAGGAGTCTCAGGGAGTAATGACACCATTTTGAGAGATAATTTTAGAACTGGTGATAATGAAGTAAATGTTTTGTTTACGTTTTAAACATATGCGGTTCTCAGAGTTTCATAAGGCTAGTGTGATATTAATCTCCCATAATAGGAATAGCAGGTAGTAGGCACCTATCAAACAGGGAGGTACTACCGCCTGGGAAGATATTGGAAGCATAATGCATTAACAAATGGAAGTCCCTGCTGCCATATGGCATCACAAAAATTGTGACCGAGTCCCAGGTTACTCGTCTGACTTTCTGCCTCATTTACACACATATACAGGGTTTCAATTGTTTCTCTGACAACACATCTGGCATACATATATAGTTTCTCACTATTGATCTTTTTTATATTTTTTTTATTTAATTATGGTCCGGGTAGGCTGCATTTACAAGGTTCCTTGCAAGGAATGTAATATGTTCTACTTAGGCCAGATGGGTAAAGATCTTATAACTAGACTTAAACAGCATACATATAGTGTTAGGATAGGACAGAAATCCAATGCTCTGTTCATTCATATGAGAGATAATAAGCATTGCACTGACTGAGATAATGCCTCCTCAATATTACCTTGTAATTCAATTGTTAGTAGGAACATTATAAAATCCAGTCTCATTAAACATACCGAATCTGTCAACATGAATTTGAGTAATGGTATGCACAAACTGGATAATTTTGTGATTAAGAAGATTTGTAACCAGGTGAGAAGGTTGGGTCATCTTACCCTATGACCTTATTACGGACAGCTACTCTGCTTAGAGATGGCATGGTCAATTTTTTATTGATTAAGAAGATTAGTAAGGGTCACTGCCTTATGACCGCAACATTGTGGACACCTGCTGTCCCCTAGAGACTTCATCTTACTCTCCTCTACTGTATATATTAGCCTTGTCAAGTATTACTCTTTAGTCTGTACTAAGCCCTAAAGATGTGAATTACACGAAAGCACTTGGGAACTTCGTTTTTACTTGTTTCCTTGTGGTTATCAGCATATATATATATATATATATATATATATATATATATATATATATATATATATATATATATATATATATATATATTGTTACGCCGTCTCATAATTTACTTTAATATCCATGGTTCTAGGAGTAACCAAACAAAAACAAAAGTGAAGTAAATCAAAAGGGAATAAAAATAAATAAAGTAAACCTTTAAGAATTTAATTAAATTAAATAATAACAATAATAAAGAGCCTCGTAGGCTGTCACAACATATTGATTCACTATCGAAACCTTTAAGACACAAATGATACTAAAACCATCGAAACTTCAACAGAACTGCTTAAACATATAAAATAAAAATAAAGCATTAGATTACGTTAACACTGCATAAACATATAAATAACTAACACGGAAATTAACTATCGTGAAACAACACTGAATTACTTAAATGTAACTAAGCAAGCACTGATGGACACAAAAGAGACATAAATAGGTACTCACACAGATATACCACATTGGTGGTGACAGGAACAACACAGAAATAAATGAAGTATAAGTAACAGGTGACAAGTGTCACTCAAAAGAACGTGAACTGAATGACGAGAGGACTGGACTGAACTTTGTCTACAGGTGGATTACTATATATTGGGTCGTTTCCCGCCAATGCGACCAGCAGGTGAAACATGGGTCGTTTAACGATGCAGATGGTCGTTAGAGAAACAAAGAATGCTTGTTACAATACTAAATGAAGAAATAAGATGGGCTTGAACAAATAATAACAGTTAAAACCTTAACAGCACAGGATAGTGACTAGATTATATAATAGTAAATATAACACGTCATTACAGGAATAATATGGAACAACATGGAAGTATGTTATATAAAACAAAATGGAAAAATGCAACACGGTCGTAACACTTCCCCCCATAAAATATAATTTTGTTTGCACAAATTTTGATATGACATAAGTGTTCATTCTGTGGGTCTAGATAACAGATCACTAGCATCACAGGCAAGCCTTAGAAAAATTATGGGCTCTTAAAATAGGATATGAGCATGGTACATTTTCAAGTTTTGATAAGAATCCTGACACCTTGAAGTCCAACAAAAAATATTACCCTTCTTCAACAAATCAGTAAGGGGTAGTGCCAACTCAGCAAATTTACAAATATATCTCCAGTAATAACCCACACAACTCAAAAATCTTCGGACTTGTCGTTTGTTACATGGAACAGGCATCTGAGAAATAGTGTCACACCTTGCTGTGGGAGGAGCAAGTTTCCAAGCCAATTACATGTCCCAGATACAAAAGTTGAGTACAAACAAATTCTGACTTAGCAAAGTTTATAACAAGTCCTACATTTTCTAACTCAGTGAAGAGAGCGTCTAGCTGACATAAATGGTCTGACCAAGTGTCAGAAAAAATTACAACATCATCTAAATATACTACACAACCAGGCCAATTGTCCGTGACTTGTGACATCAGCCTTTGAAAGGTAGCAGGGGCATTGCAAAGCCCGAAAGGCATAAAATAAAATTTATAGGTTTTACCTAATGTCACAAAACTGGAGATGTCTTTAACACGACGGGTCAATGGTACTTGCCAAAACCCTCGAAGGCAATCAATCTTAGAGAGGAACTTGGCGTTCCCGATTGCTTCGATGCAGTCGTCGACTCTTGGTAGAGGGAAGCTGTCCTTGCTGGTGACGGCGTTGACCTTGCGGAAGTCGATGCAGAATCGAAGAGTGCCGTCCTTCTTCGGTACTAGAGTGACTGGTGAGCACCACACGCTGTTAGGGAGACTGCTTGATAGGCTTAGCAGAACCAACATCAATATCATGCACCACGGCAGTGGTAGAGCCAGGCCTGTCTTGGAAGACAAGAGGATGTTGTTGGATGGCGGCCAGGACGTCAGCTCTCTGAGAACTTTTTCACTCCACTCTTTTTAAAATAAGTATATAATTATATAATATTGCATATTAACACAAATATTTATTAAGCAAAGGATGTGTGGAATATAAATAAATATTACCATAGTCTCTTTGTTGAAATAACAACAAAATTGTGACGTATGCTCTGAGTAAAACTGGCTGACCGAGGCCCTTCACCCTGATCCTTGCATATTTCACTTTTATCCTTAATATATTCCATTGTTTAAAGTATCATTGTGACCTGAGCGGCAATAAGCACCCAGGGCACTGCACCTGTTCCATGAATTCATAACCATAAAGAAACAACTGTAAAGTTCTTATAATATCTGAGCAGGATAGGACTCGAAGCAAAGGATTTAAGTTGGATAAGTTTAGGTTTAAGAGGGAGATAGGAAGGAACTGGTTCACAAATAAATACAGGCTAGAGGAGGAGAAAGACACTTACCCATGCTCATGCCAAATATTTGCGTGTAGAACTTCCCATTTGCTCTAAACACATTGTCAGTTACGCATAACTCTATCAATTTGAGTCTTATTGAGTCTAGATTACTACCCAATATAGTGGACTTTATTCCTCCATAGTATAGATATGTAGAAGATGTTCTTTGTCTTTGACCTAGAAACAGTGACCCATTGGAATTTTTAGACAAGCTTAATGATATTGTCCCAAGTATCACATTCAAAATTGAAAGAGAAATGAATGGATCCCTTCCATTCCTTGATATGCTTATCATGAGAAATGGCCAAAACTACATATTTAAGGTATACAGAAATCCCACACAGGTAGACAGTTTCATACACTTTTTATCGAATCACCTGGAGTCTACCAAAATGTCAGTTTTTTCTGCTATGTTCTTAAGCTGTCTGCGTATTTGTGACTCTGAATTTATTGACGATGAATTGAAACACATTTGTTCCATTGCACAGAAACTCGGGTACCCTTCTGTGTTTGTTGATCGTTGTTTTAAAAGGGCTAAAAAATCCTTTCATTCCTCTCAAACCAGGCAAATTCCTACACTTAAGAATATTTTGACTCTGCCCTATCGTAGTGAATTTGTCCCGTTAGTTCGGTCCCTCAAGCTACTAAATATTAATGTTGTTTTCAAGTATGACGCAACCATTACCAATATGTTAATAAGAAATAGCCCAAGTTTGAATGTAAATGGAAGTGTTTATTGTATTCCATGTAGCAAATGTAATTGTAATTATGTAGGACAGACAGGAAAAACACTACAGCTCAGAATCAAACAACATAAGTACAATATCAGAACAGCATCTGAAAGCAGTTCCTTGTTCGTTCATGTTAGGAATAATCATCCCATTGCTTGGGAAAAAAGCTTAGAAGTATTTAAATCATCTTGTGTCACAGAAAGACTTCTGGTTGGAGCTAGTTTGATTAAGGAATTAAAATCAATAAACCTTAGTGATGGTCAGTTCAAAACTGATAATATGTTACATAAATTTATTTGTCAGTGGCCCAAGGTTAAAAATGCTTTGAAAACCTTTAATCTAGATGAATGATAGTTATTTAGTGGGTCCCTTATTTTTTACCTGACCTGAATAGTCACGTGTGTTGGCGTGGGGATTAGTGGATGACATCATTATGACCTGACCTCATGTTTTTAAGGTCACCCTGTATATTTAAGCCTCTCTCTGTCCATGTAATCCAGTTGCCTCTGAAGATGTTTTGAATAAAGACGAAAGCTAAGGTGCTCCGTTGTTTCCCTTTTTCCCGTGTGATTTTATCAAGATAAATAAATATATATATATATATATATATATATATATATATATATATATATATATATATATATATATGTATAATAAAGAAGTATGTCTGTGTGTTTGTGTATGTGTGTCCGCACGAGAATCTCGGAAACTTCTTTACCGATCTGTAGTGATGATGGATGATGTTATATGTAGTGATGTTGATGGATAATGTTATATGCAGTAATGATGGATGATGTTATATGTAGTGATGATGGAGGTTGTTATGTGTAGTGATGATGGGTGGTGCTATATGTAGTGGTGATGGATGATATTATATGAAGTGATGATGGGTGGTGTTATACGTAGTGATGATGGACGGTGTTGTATGTAGTGATGATGGATGATGTTATATCTGGTGATGATGGATGGTGTTATATATAGTGATGATTAGACAATAAAATAATAACAGTTTAATGCTAAAAAAATATACTTGCTGTACCGTTGTAGTGAAAAACATGGTGGAACTTACATACACCGTTAATGAACTATTGATCTTTGGCCCTACACGGTGCTACATGTACTCCATTGAGTGGCAGAAGCGAGGTCTACCACATGCCCATGTCTTGATCTGGCTGAAAGAGAAACTTCGACTGAACATGATTGACAACTGCATACGAGCAGAGTTTCATGAGCCAGAAGAAGATCCAGTTCTCTATGAGATTATCAAGAAGCAAATGATTCATGGGCCATGTGGACCATTCTACAGACACTCTCCATGCATGAAAGATGGACGTTGCACCAAAAACTTCCCTAAAGACCTGATAAAGGATACTCAGACTGGAGAAGATGGCTATCCTCAGTACAGGAGAAGAGCGCCAGGTGATGGAGGTTTTACAGCAGTGTTTCGACCTGGAACAGACAGTGAAATAACAGTAGATAATCCTCTTTTGAGTAAAATATTCAATGCGCACATCAATGTGGAGTTCTGCAATTCAGTCAAGTCCATCAAGTATGTCTGCAAATACGTCAACAAAGGCTCTGACCAAGCGATCTTTGCAGTGGAAAAGGATGGAAATCAGGATGAGGTAACACAGTTTCAGCAAGGCCGTTATATATGCAGCAATGAAGCCCTATGGAGAATTTTTAATTTTCCCATACACGAACGATGTCCAACAGTAATTCATCTGGCTGTTCACCTGGAAAATGGGCAAAGTGTATACTTCACAGAAGAGTCCCTCCAAAATCAAATGGTGAAATCCTGCTGATACGACCCTCACTGCATTCTTCAAGCTTTCACAGGAAGATGAGTTTGCTCAAAAACTCCTGTACGTTGACGTACCCAAGTATTACATATGGTAGGCTTCAATGAAAAAGTTCTAGAGAAGAGCTCAAGGATCCGATGTTGAAGAATATCCAGGGACAAAGTCAGGCAATGCTTTGGGACGTGTCTACACGGTTCACCCCAACAACTTTGAATGCTATTGTTTGAGACTGCTTTTGCACCACAGCCGTGGCCCAACATCATATGCAGCATTCAAGACAGTGAATGGACAAGTTTGCAGAACCTATTAGGAAGCGTGCAATCTCCTTGGCCTACTGGAAGATGATGGTCACGGGAATGACACATTAGAAGAGGCAGCAGCTACTCAATCGTCAATGAGAATGAGGAACCAGTTTCCCATCATGATTGCTACATGTGGACTTTCCAACCCAAGCCAGCTCTGGAAAAACCACCAAGAAAGTCTTTCAGAGGATCTGCTTCATCAAGCAAGAAGAGAACATCCTGGTCAAGAGATTGAGTTCATGGATGACATGTTCATCAGGGCTCTGATCATGCTAGAAGACAAAGTGATGGAGCTATGCGGAAAAAACCTGACTGATTTTGGATTGCCTTCCCGAAACCGAGTAGAACCAGTAGTTGCAAACAGGGAGTTGCTCAGAGAGACTGACTACTCAGTTGAAGTTCTGGTGAAATTTCTTGAAGAAAATGAGCCTCACCTGGTGCCTCATCAAGCAAATGCTTATGAACAGATCCTGCAAGCGATACAAGCTGAGCAGGGAGGTATGATCTTTCTCGATGCACCTGGCGGGACAGGAAAAACATTCCTGATCAACCTTCTGTTGGCCAAAGTACGTCATCAGGGGAAAATTGTTCTTGCTGTGGCCTCCTCAGGCATAGCTGCAACACTACTAGAAGGAGGACGTACTGCACACTCAACTTTTAAACTGCCTCTCAACCTCGCTCACAATAAGAATCCAGTGTGGAACATCCAAAAAGTATAGGCAAAACTCTTAGAAAAATGCAGCCTCATAGTCTGGGATGAATGCACTATGTGTCACAACTTCGTGTTTGAAGCATTTGACAGGACCTTGCAAGACATACGAGAAAATGACCAGCTCATGGGTGGCATTACAATGGTCATTGCTGGAGACTTTCGCCAGACCCTACCTGTCATTCATCGAAACACTCCAGCTGATGAACTGAATGCGTGCCTCATGGCATCATACCTTTGGATAAGTGTTCAGACACTCACACTATCCACAAACACGAGAGTAGATCTACAAGGAGATCAGGATGGTGGACGATTTGCAAACCTTCTACTACAGATTGGGAATGGAACTTTCCCTGTTGATTCAGAAGGACAAATAATCATTCCACAAGGATGTGGAAATGTTGTAAAGTCTACAACTGAGCTCACTAACATTGTCTATCTAAACATTATCCACCACTACAAGGATCACAAGTGGCTGCGTGAACGCGCAATTCTGGCACCCAAGAATGAAACCGGCAGAAATCAACAAGACTGTACTCAGACAGCTTCCAGGCAGTGAGACCTCATTCAAATCTGTTGATACAGTAATCGAACAGGACCAGGCAGTCCAGTACTCTGCAGAATTCCTAAATTCATTGGAGCCCGCTGGAGTGCCTCCTCACCACCTCACTCTCAAGACTGGAACTCCTATAATGCTCTTAAGAAATCTTGAACCACCAATCCTCTGCAATGGCACAAAACTGGTGGTGAAGAGCATGATGCCACATGTACTGGAAGCTACAATGCTGACAGGAAAAGCTAAAGGAGAGGACGTTTTTATACCAAGGATACCTCTCATCACCACTGACCTGCTATTTGAGTTCAAGCGACTTCAGTTCCCGGTTAAAGTGAGCTTTGCCATGACCATCTACAAAAGCCAGGGACAGTCCCTAAAGAGGGTTGGCCTAAACCTGGTGTTTCCTTGCTTCTCTCATGGACAGTTCTATGTTGGATGCTCCAGAGTGGGAACTGGCAAAAATCTGTACATACTTGCTGCAAATGGCAAAACCAAAAATGTGGTCTACCTTAATGCACTGCAGTGAAACAATGTGGAGCCTCCCGGAGGGTGGCGTCCTACTGTGGCCAAGCGAAAGAGCCTCCCGGAGGGCGGCGATTTCGCTAGTGTATATATATATATATATATATATATATATAGTGCAGAATATACGCGCATTCATGACATCTTGTTTTTTTTCTGGTGATGATATTACTCTAATAGGGTGTGTCATACGGAGGCGAATTTTTTTTTTTTTTTGAGTTTGAAAAATCGGCCCATGGTATTAATGATGTAGTTCTATGTGCAGAATCATGTGATATCTTCAGATTTGAAACGTTTTCATTTTTTGCTAGGTAAATTTTAACTTGAAATCTTATGAAAATTCAGTATTCCCACCCTTTTACCAACACCACTAAATAGCTTATTTAAAGTAAAGTAAATGTATCAGGTTAATTTATTAGGATGAAAATGATCCAGAATAGTAAAACGAATGATCTTGACACATTTATTAAATTTAATATTCCTTTAGAAAACAAAATCATCAAATACAAAAACCGGTTTTACTGCTACGACCCGGTGTTGCTGCACACCATAGAGAACATGTCTTTCTTGCTTCTGTTTCTACTCATCACCTCCCTGCTGACCACCTGAGCTCGGATGTAGCCTTCCCTCCTCTCCTGGCTGTACACGTGACTGCTGGCCTCGCTCACTTGCTGTACACAACGCTCTATACTCTGGGTGTGCGAGGGCCAGGCAGGGACATGCGTGGGGTTGTCCAGGAAAGCTCTGACTTGAACATTGGTGAGGCTGCAGGTAAGAGGGGGCTCACTGCCTTCCTGGATGTTTTCCAGATCTATGAGATCAGTGAGGGTCTTGGCACCTAGATTGACTTCAGGAGTCTTCCTGACCCTGAAGGAATCGTCACCAACTAATTCGTCATGCCCAGATCCTTTTATAAGTCTCATATCCAAGATCTTTTTGACTGCCACTCTTCTCTCCTCCTCATCCTTACTGCAGAGCATTGTCTGCAGAACTGCCTCGGGATGAGCATACCAGGAAGATCTCCTCACAGTCTGCTCCACAATCTGAACAACCTTCCTTCCTTCCTTGGCTGACTCCTCAGGAGCTCAAGCTGGAAGAGAACTTGCCTCGGACCTTCGGAGAACGATGACTTGACCTTGGTGTTGAACCAATTTGGCAAGTAGACACTCACGATGAATTGGACAATAAGTCTCAGGTTGTGAAGCTGGTTCCCTTTCAGTTTATGATGAGCGACCCAAATTCTGCAGAACTTGAGAGCCGTTGTGAGCCACCTAGAATGTGAGACTGGACCTATCTGCAGGTAAGTAAGTCTATCAGGCATAACCCCAGTTTTGATGGCACTGCAAATCATGTAACCATAGTACTGGTCAGTACTCAGGTCGTCAATGACAGTATGTGCAAGCTCAACGAGTGGAGGGCCAACTGTGATTTTTTCAAAGTTCGGATTTATTTCTAACTCAGTGGCAGAGTCCAGCATCTTGCCAAGAGGACCAGACCATCTGTTGTTTGAAAGAGTCTTGCCGTCCAGCTCCTGGATCAGATGTCTGAGTGGCAACTCGTTGGTGTGGAGGTCACAAACAATCCAGACCAGCTTCCTCCCAATCTTCCGCTCTATCCACTGTATGACCCCCCCCCCCCCCCTTGCCACCCTGTGTTCGTGTTGGTGCTGTCCCCTCCAATGGCCTGCAGGGTCTGGTCTATGTTCCTCTCTCTGAGCCAGTTCACAATGTTAGCTGCCACTATCTCAGCTGGTTTCCTGATGTCATCTTTCTCTGGAGTGAAATGCCACAAATACTTCCCTCCTGGTTCACTGCAGCAGGAGTAGTGTTCCTCCTTCACCATGGCAGGGAACAACTTGTCAGAATCTCCAACTTTCATGAACACTTTAGTGTCATCCCTTCTCCCATCAAAGAACAAACAATTGATTCCATTTTCTCTTATCCCCTTATCAAACTCCTCTTCTAGGTTACTGACAAGTTTCTCCTGAGCTCTCCTTACTTTGTTATGATCTATCACCAGGTGAACATCATCAGGTGTTATCAAACCACCGTCAATCCAGGCAGCTGTTGCTATCTCTGCAGTTTCTCTGAGACCAGTGTGGTGTCGCATGCTGGCCAGAGCTATGCTCGGGATATCTTTCCTATTTCGAATCTTATGCCTGGAAGGTTTGGGATCATTATTTTCTGGGTTAGGGACAAAGTCACCATTCTCCTGGTCAGCACTCGGATCAGCCATGGGGAAGTCATTAAACTCTGAATCAGCTTGACTCCAATCATCGGCCTTTTTTTACCTCACCCTGGGCCTTCTCAAGTCTCTTTTCCTCGGCAACTCTTCTCCTCTTCTGTCTCTCTGTGGCAGCCTCCTGTCTCTTGGACTCCGGAAGATCTTGGCTAGAAATCATGAGAGCCCCTATACTGCCAGTCTTCTCTCTCTGTGCTTTGACAAATGCCAGTTCGATCACAGGAATCTTCAGTTCACGCTTGCAAATACAGGAGATGTGGGCCTCGGATTTACAGTCACGATCGCATCCAAACTCAGGACAGAGAACAATTGGGCACTTGCAAGTAATTATGTCAAATAACTGGTCCGGTTGCTTGGCAAAGCTGTCCTTAACTGCAAGTTTTCCTCTCCCAAGAGAGATATCTCTTGCCTTTTCCCAACTGGCTAGCAGTCTCTCACTAATCTTCTTCTGACTTGTTATGACTGGAGGCTTGAACTGAGCGTTAGCCAGAGTGTACTGTGCCAAGACAGCTTTGGTCATGTCACTGGCAATGTCTTTGTTTGTGTAAGTTCTTTGGTTCTTTTCACTGATTTGCCTGATTAAAACACCGTATCTCAAAGCATCTCTCAATGTAGGCAACTCCGACTTCAGGAGCTCTCTCCCAGACCCAAGATAGTGACTGAGATGGCTGGATTTTTGGTTCCTCGTCCTGACACAAGCAGCCATCGCAATAATTATCAACTTATAAATGCATCAGAATCTGAAACTGAAAAAAATATTGTTAGTTGGGTTGTTAAAGAATGAAGTCAGAAAGCAATGTTCACTATTTAATTGTAATGCACTAATGCAGCTGTACGTTAGATTTTCGATAAATTTCACGCTAAAATTTACCTAGCAAAAGGTTGCAAAATATTGAAACTGAAATTATTTTCTGTTTATATACACTAAAATCTACCAAAAAAGTGATGGGCCATTAGTTTTAGCTGATCTTCCCTCCTATGACACACCCTATTACGTCATTAACATCTCAGTTCAAATGAAAAGACTGTATCTCGATTCTTTGGACTCCGGGGTTAAAAGAGAATCCACAGCGATATGTTTGAACGTAAGTCAAATATTTACTACCATTCTTCGGTCTTCACTTATAAGAAATATCCATCGTAAAAAACAGAGAAACTCAAGTGATGTAATTGAACTTAACTGAGACAAATGAGACCATTTTTATAGCTTCGGTTACGAGAAAAACTTATAGTACGATTCTTTGAGAAATAAGACCCAAAGCTGTAATATGGCGCATTGAATTCAAGAAACTGCTCTAACGTAATGCTCGTTTTGGTGTGTAGTGCAGCTCCCCGCCTGCCACTGGGGACGTCTGCCGTTGTTACAGCCAAGAAGAAGGTGAATACATTTAAACTACCAATTTACATACAGGATATATGAAGACTTCCTTGTATCTTTATGTGTGTAAGAATTGTTTAATTTTCTTGGTTAGTATTGCCATTTTTGGAAGGCGAATACACTAATACTATCAATTACATAACGACATAAGTATCTTTTCTTCTTTCCATTTTCACTGACATATTAAATTTTTACTTTATTTTATTTACAATTGTAATTTTTGTCACTACTCGTCATTGTCATACTTTTAGTTTTAATCTATAATATTTGTGTTTATTTGATAATGTAATTCCCATTGAATGCTGTTATATGTATGTAAAAATGTTTTCATAAACGATTAATGTTTCTCTTTATTATAACTTTATGTATTTTTAATTATC
This sequence comes from Homarus gammarus, assembly GCA_958450375.1. NCBI lineage: Eukaryota > Metazoa > Arthropoda > Malacostraca > Decapoda > Nephropidae > Homarus > Homarus gammarus. Next base: position 911,139 of record CAUDMG010002550.1, read on the forward strand.
TATCTTTATCTACCTCGATATTATAAATTATCTTTGATTATTAACATATCTTTAGTATTCTTTATTCACCAATCTTTATTGTCTCACTTTTCTTTGATCAATTAACGTGTAGTCTCCTATTTTTAACGTGTTATCTTCCTTTATTACGCCATTATAATTACCTTTATTTGTCTATGTCTGTTTCACTCATCAGTAACAAAATTACCGAGGAAAAACAAAGACTCGAGCATCTATAAAATTATTACTTTAAATAAACAGCTTCAAAAATGTTCTTTTAATTCATTTTATTTTCACTTGCATTTAGGTAATAGCCTCTCTGTCCTTAACAATACATATTGTTATTATTGCAATATTATATCAAACACATTGTCTGTGTACTGTACAAGTTGAGCCAGTGTGAATTTTAAGACTCTTTTTCTAAATAAATATCTACCTACCTATCTCTATAATTATCTACTTTTATATATTAATCTACCTGTCTATGTATCCATCCATCCATCCATCTACTTATCCATCTATGCATCTGTCTGCCTATCTGGTTTTTTTTTACTTTTATTGTTAACTTAAGTATTTCTAATTTCCACTGTAATTGACAATCTAATTTCCTCCAATTAATAATACATTTAACACATCAACAATAACCAAATTACCGAGGAGAGAGAGAGAGAGAGAGAGAGCAACGATTCGAACAACCATACAATCCTCAATAACTCGTTCGAATCAGCAGCTCGAAAATTATTGCCCACCGGAGCGATTCATGATTTGAAATTCCCTCCTCCTCCTTCTTCCCCCCAAAAAACTTTCGCCAGTTTCTGGGCAATTAAGTCTCCACGTGTTTATCTGGTTCATTGATGTTTTATGCGATTCCATGAAGTTTGGTGGAGCATATAACTTGAATGAGAGATATCCCGTGAGTTATGAGCATTGGAACTAAAGAGTGTTGGTACAATGACATAGTTTTTGAAGCTGTCTCGAATATTGTACTTTCTGGATACTTAGGTTCAATTTTCAATTTCAATAGTTTATTCCTTGATAGAGGAAGCGGGATCCTAGTGCTGTCATTAGGTACCCCTGTACAATAGCACCAAAAGCATCTGGCAAGTGTCACAAGTATATACAGTATAAATATTATAAAGGGGCTTACTAAAGCCTAAGGAAGGAAGGATATTCCTTTAACACTTTATCAATATTATTTACATAATATCTGGCCAGTATGGGGAGGATCATCGTGTCTCCATCAGGGGGTCGTGGAGTGGTGGTCCAGCAGGCTTCACGGAAGTATTGTGTGGGGGGACATCTTAGGAGGTAGTGGATAAGGGTGCGGCTGTCGGGTCTTCTGCATAATGCACAAGAGCGTTGCTCAGCAGATGCGGGGTTACCAATCTCCCAAGCAAAGTCATACCCAATGATGATACGGGCAGCAATCACGTCTCTTTTCCGCGACCATTTCCCATAGACATACGAGAGGTCAGGAAGTTTACGGAGGACATCGTACCAGGTGGGCGGGGAGTCCAGGGGGATGGCTGCTTCCCGAGCTTCTCTCTGTTTGCGGCGAATTTGGGTCCTAAGCTGTAAAAGGAACAACGTAGTCAGGTGTGGCCTTGTTGCAGCCAGTCTTGGCAAGGCCATCTGCTGCCTCATTCCCTAAGATACCGACATGACTGGGTATTAGGGTGTGTCAATATAGGGGGTGAACTGGCTAAATTGAAAATCGAGTAATTTGGTAGCAATTTATTGTAGTCTTTAAGCATGCAAAACAATATTCTGGCATAAATTTTTTTTTATAATAAGTCCTACCTACATCAAATGGATTTTTAAATGTACATATTTGTGAATTTATAACATAACCAGCGTTTGCACACATGTTACTGTTTCAAGTTTCAAATTATTATATTTTATTGTCCGTAGTCTATTTGAAAGTAACCAATGCCTTCATACTCTCTTTGCTTTGGTTTCTTGTCATCAGTAGTCTGCTTGCTATTTGTGCTTTGATGTAACCTTCTCGCCTCTCGTGGCTGTAAACATGGCCCGCTGCTTCTGTGACCATTTTCACACATCTCTCCACACTTTGAGTGTGGGAAGGCCACTTCGGCACCTGCATTGGAGTCTCTTTAAGGTTTCTCAATTCTTGGCTAGTTAGACTTGTTGTCAATGGTGGCTCTAAGACTTCCAAACTCAAGTCAACCAATTCTGACAATTTGGTGGCATTGACGTTTATTGGGGGAACTTTTCTTGAATGAAACGAACAGTCTCCCAACTGGTCGTCATCTATTAGCGTTCCTCTAATCTTTAGAATGACTTCTACAGCCTCGGTTCAGAGATTGGTACATTGACTGCAAAGCATTGCTTGCAAAACTGCTTCTGATCGAGCATACCAAGCGGACCTTCTTGCCACAGGTAACACGATGTCCCTCACTACCTTCCTCTGTGTTCTTACTAGCTGCAATTGAAACAAAAGGTGATTGGGCCCATCCACCCACATAGGATTAAGTTTCACACTAAACCACTGGGGAAGATAAACTCCAATAATAAATTCAACAATTAACCTCAAATTCTTCAGCACTTTGCCCTTCAATTCGTGTTTGGAAATCCAAATCCTGCAGAAACGAAGAGCTGTAGTTAACCAACGGCTGTGACTGACAGGTCCAATCTCCAAGAGAGCCAATGACTGAGGCACTTCTCCTGATCTTATTGCTTGGGCAATACGATAAGCATAGGATTGATCTGTGCTGAGATCTTTGATGACTCCTTCAGACAACGCCGGAAGGGGAGGGCCAACTTCGACCTTTGGAAAGGTTGTATTTATTTCTAGTTGTGTTGCTTCATCCAGCATGATGCCAAGGGGACCTGACCACTTGTTGTTGCTCTTTGTAGGACCATCAAGTTCCTGGATGAGATGACGAAGAGGTAGCTCGTCTGTATGTAAATCACATACAATCCAAACAAGTCTTCTTCCTAGTTTTTTCTCTAAATGCGTCATTACAGCCCCCTGCCATCCGGTGTTCACTGCAGTTGAATCTCCACCAACAGCCTGCAGTGAACTGCCAAGTCCTCTCTCCTGAACCCAACATAAAATATGATCAGCAATGACCTCTGCATGTTTCTTCCCTTCTACTTCAGTTTCGGGAGCAAAGTGAAACAAAAACCGACCACCAGGCTCAGAACAGACAGAGTAGTGTTCTTCTTTGATGAGACCTGGAAACTTTCTGTTCACTCCCTCTACTTCTAGCAAAACTTTTGTGTCATCTATTCTTCCATCAAACAAAAGACAGGAGAGCCCTCCCTCGCTTAAATCTTTTTCATGCTGATCAGATATTTCCTTCATTATTTTTTCTTGTGCTCTTCTAATTTTATTATGATCTATCACCAAAGATACATCCTCTAGGCTGATGAAGCCTGCATCTATCCAAGCGGCAGTTGCAATTTCTGCAGCCTCACGAAGTCCAGCATGGTGGCGAATACTAGCTAAAGCAATGTTTGAAATATTTCTTGTGTTGTATTTCATTTTCTTTGGTAAAGGTTCAGATGGCTCTTTGGAACTATCATCTGATGTTGCTTCCTGTTCATCAGAAGAACTATCAAAGAAGTGATAAACATCTTGACACAGCTCTTCCTCTCTTTGGATGGCTTCTTCACTCTTCATTTTCTTCTTTTGTTCCCTCTCTCGGATTTGTTCTCTCTTCTTGGCATTAGCAATCTGCTTCTTTGTTTCTGAATAATCTATTGAACCCATTTGCATACTTCCTTGGCCTTCTGCCTTTGTCCTCTGTGCCTTTTTAAATTCAAGCTCTAAAACAGGGATCTTCTTTTCACGAGGACAACCACAATCAATGTGGGAATTATTTTCTCTCTTACCTGAGTGAAAACAGTTGGATTCAGAACATAATTGTATGGAGCACTTGCAGGTCAAAATGTCAAACAGAGTATCAAGTGTGTGCAGAAATTCATTTTTCCTGGCCAAGTTTCCTTTACCAAGTGATGTTTCAACTGCTTTGTGCCATAATTTCGTTAGTTTTAGCTCAATAGTTCGACACTGATTAATCACAGGTGGTTTGAATAGTGCATTAGCTTTTGTCCATTGATGCAGAAGAGGGACTATCATGTTATTTATGAGTTCTTTATCTGTATAGTTCCTTCTGTCCTTTGCATTTTTTTCTCGAAGGAGTAACCCTAATCTTAGCATGTCTCTCACTGTTGGAAGTTCTGATACAGGAAGCTCCTTCCCTTTACCAACTAGCAGGCTCAAGTGGGTTGACAACTGACTTCTTGTCTTCAATTTTGACATCTTCACACTATCTGACAAATAGAAAAATATTTCAATGTTTCATAAATCAATTGTTGTTTCAAAAAATATCAATTTGTTTATCAAAAATGCTGTAACAGAAATAACATAATAATTTCTTAGAACATAATGTTTTATACAATGATATAAGTAACTGCGACAATCAATATGCCCTACTTACAATAATTAAAATGTAGAATTCGTCTGGTAGAGTAGGTGCAAGTGCAATGAGAGCAAACCACCGTCTATGATATCTAGAAGGAGAGTGAGCCGGGCGCCTTATCCTCACGCTTGGTACAAGTCAAAACAAGAATTAAACTGTCCCACACGGAGAGCCTGTTCATGTTCTGACATGCATACTGTACACAAGCTATAGAACCATAAAATACTCCATAATCCATATGCTTACATGAGATTAGTTAATATCAAGTGAATAATTCTAATCAAGTCTCATTAATTTGTTGAAATACTGATATTTGAAACTTTAAGGTATAATTGATGTAGGTGAGGGTTATTTCAATTCATTTTTGTTTGCTAATCTCAAGTTTAGACATAAAGAGGCACAATATTTTGACTACCAAATTTGATTTTTAACATGTTGACAAAATTGACACACCCTACTGGGTATCCATAGGAATGTCACAGGACGGCCTGCATCCTGAAGTGTGGATGTTAACCCTCGTATTAGGAGGATGAGGTCCTTATTTTCCCCTGATCCAAATGCGATCCCGTCGAGAGCAGACCTGGAATCGCAGCAGACAAGTAAGGGGCAGAAACCATCTGCTTCTTCCTCAGCGAGAAGGGCAGCAAGGAGGGCTATCAGTTCAGCCTGAGTGGAGTATGCCCCGTCAGAAACTCTGAGAGCAAGTTTGATAGGCTCAGGGGCATCAGGAAGGGAGATGTTGACGCCAGCCCCGTCCCAAACTGTAGCGGGGTCAACAAAGCCATCAGTGTAGAGGACGACCCTGCCTGGGGACCAGTGGTATTTGCAGAGAATAACAGGGTTCACGTGGGATTTCGGGAGCGGTCCACCGAGGGCAATCACTTCAGGTTGAAAATCCAGCCAGACGAACCAATAGCAGGGGTGACAACACTATCAGGCAGGAGGTCGTGTTCCCGAAGGGCTCGGATGAATGACCATCGCCACTGTCTTCTAGATGGAGGTCGGCCTCGGACAGCAGGAGTCAAGTTGGCTTGGACATAGTTGCCCGGAGGATCCCGTAGAATGGAAACAGTAGTTTTTAGGTAAAACTGAGGATGATACGAGCAGCTTTCCGCTGGATAACTTCGAGACTGGTTGACAGCAATCCGACTAATGTTGACAAGGGCAGAGGCGGCGTAGTCGACACAGGAACGGACAAAGGACTTGTACATGGTGAGAAGTACAGGGATGGTGGCACCAAGGGAACCCCTGCACATGGTAGAGAGGGGAGCGAGACGCCAAAAGCATATGTCTCGAAGATAGCGGACTTCAGGGATCTGACAACGAGTGCGAGTTACATACACAACCCGGTATTTTGTCTCATTAACCCAGTCCAAGGGCGTTCCTGATAAGAGAAGGGGTGGAGGTACAACACGACCGTATCACATGGCTTTTGTTTTCGCAGTTGAAAGAAAGAAACCAAGTGAATCACGCTCTCTGGAGACCAGAACAAGGGCTTCCTGCATGCTGAGGTAGTCAGGGGCTTGAAGGAGGACATCGTCGGTATATCCTGAGTGGGCAACTTCTGTCGGCCACGGGAGAGATGCAGTGGAGTGCATAAGGGGTGCCAAGATTAATTTCTTGAACAGGAGATATAGAGCCTTCAACGCGAACCAGGCCGTGACGTCCAGTGAGGTAAGAGGCGATCCATCGAAGAAGTCCCCCTTTAACCCCTAACCGCGCAAGTTCAGCTAAAATGAGGGCAGGCTGAGCCGTATCAAAGGCTCCCTTGATATCAAGGAAGACGGAGACGCGGGCAGTCCGACTGCAATAAAAGGAAGCAATGGATTGTGCTGTGCTGCGATGTTGTATGAAACCATTGAGGGAGTTGTGGAAGCCGCCTATGGTGTGAAGAAGGCGGCGATGGAGTATCCTCTCCATCTTCTTGCAAACACAGAAGGTAAGACTAATGGGTCGATATTTCCCAGGATCTCCCGGCTTCGGGATGGGGATAATAGAGGAATTTTTCCAGTTAGACGGGAGAACCAAATGTTCATAAGACATATTATAGAGAGCAAGCAAGGGACCGTTAGGAATATTAGCACAGGCGTTTAGGACGGAGTAGGTTATCTGATCATCCCCAGGAGAGACGTGTATTTTTTAGAGCGACAAGCACTGTCAAGCTCGACCTGTGTGATGGGATGATCAGTGGGGGCAGGGGAGGTAAGAGCACCACAAACAACAGGCTCAGACGCATCGATGCGAGCCTGCACGGCCTCCTGCATTGGATCTGGAAGTGCCTCAGGGGAGGAAGCTCGCGCCCAATCCTCCATTAAAGAGCAGGCAAGGGAAGCGGGGTCAGGGTGGGGAGGAGGCCTCCGTCGAGTACCCCGTATAGCATTAATCCGATTCTATACATAAGAGGGTGACGACTGGAACGATAGAGACCCCGTGAAGGATAGCCAGTCCGCCACACGAATCCGACGACGCTCCTGAGTTGCAAAGAAGCACCAGTTTTTTAAGTCTTCCCAGTCCTCTGGAGAGCAAGACCTCCGTTTGGCAGAGTGGAGATCACGGGTTACCTGCCGGAGATGTCTCATGGCAGGGATACGATACCAGTAAGTGGTAGCACTTCTAGGATGACGGGGAGGGCGTGGAGGGGCAGCGCGATTGCCAGAGTCATACACGGCATCAACAAAATCAGCGCTGTAAGAGTCAAGGGACTGGGGGACAACATAGGAATCCGCCCAGGTAGAAAGGTATTGAGTAAAAACGGAAAGAACAGCATCTTGTGTGAGACGAAGGCGAGAGGATCGATAAGGAGCTGATGTCGGGGCAGAGAAGGAGAGCCTGAGATGGGTACTAACGGCAAGATGGTCACTATACAGAGCAGGCTCAGTGCAGACGGTAGGATGAAAGGAGGTATGACAGTTTAATAGTAAGCCAACATCAAAGAAACTATGGGGGAGGCGAGTAGGATCGTCAGGACAAAGCGAACATCAGCATCCCCATTAAGAAACTGTGAGAGATGTGATCCGCTAAGGGTACATGGAGTGCGATGATCTGGAGTAAGAGTGGGATGGCGGGCATTAAAGTCTCCAAGAACAATAGTGGGAACCTTCATCATGGAGGTCGTGGACCTGGGGATCCAGAGAGAATCACTCTTGAAATGAACATTGTCTACACTAAGGGTCCGGTCACCAAGAGTAAGGAAGACAGAAAGTAATTCAGGCGGGGGTCCATGTGAGTCAGGTGAAGGGAGACGAACAGATAGAATGGTGTTATGCACAAGGGTGAGGAAGCCACGAGCCTGCCCACGGTACCGAGGCAGGGTGTAAACAGTATAGCCAGAGAGGAGGAGTGGAGTAACATCGTCTGTGACGGTTTCCTGAAGTAGAGCAACATCTACTTGATGGGAGAGCACAAACTGGGCGAGGTCTGTCAGGCGAGGTCTAAGTCTCTGTATGTTCCATTGTAAGAAGAGGAGGGAACGGCCTCCAGTGTGAGATGAGTCGGTGGGGATAAACAGGACTCCGGAGGAGGTACCAAATTCTGTTGAGGATATTGGAGAGGGAGGGGTGGGAGAGCGAGGGATGGATCCTCCAACTCAGGAGAAGGAAGGAAGCGGGTCACCAGGGATTGCAAAGTGCATCCCTGTTGGGTCAGGGTGTCCAGAATGAGTTGTTGTTGCCTCTGCAATGTCGCAATTGTTTTCACAAACGAGTCGAGTTGAGCAGAGAGAAGGTTGATTTGCTTCGAGTGGCGATCCAGACGGAGAGTGATTGTTTCCATAGAACCAACTTGGTGTACCTGTGCAGGAGCTGGAGGTGATGGCGAGGGTTGTAGAGGGCCCGACTGGGCAGGTGGTGGTGGTTGCGACGGAGAGGGACGGTGAGGGTTCAGGTGAGCAAGAGGTGATGGTGCTGGTGAAGGACAGCTGGGGTCCAGGTGGGCAGGAGGTAGTAGTGACTGTGTGGCAGGGCCGGCAACGACCTTGTTCCAAGAAAGGTAGGGAGAGGGAGGGAGGGGAGACGGGATGGATGGTAGGGGTGATAGGGGGGATGGTAGAGGAGAGGAGATCAATGGGAAATCCTTGGTGGATGGAAGAGGCGGTGGTGGATAGGAGTAAGGTTTCGTCAGAGATGAGGGCGGTGGTACAAGGTAAGTATTCCCCGGGCGAGTGCCAGGACGCTGCGGGCAATTGGCATTCCAGGCGTGGTGACTGCCATGGCAATTGACACACCGTGGAATAACTGCGATTTTGTTTTAAATTTTCGATTTGCATTCCACTGTGTAGTGAGGACCCACACAGAAACCGTAGGCGACCATCCTCGTGCTCTCCCAGGTGCGGTGTTTCCACGATTGGCAGCGACCACAGATTTTCGGGGTTCCGATAAATCGGTCGAGAGTACAGTTGTGAATAGGTCCTACATTCACCATCGGAGGTAGGGGGCCCACCCACCAGCCGATGAGTTCGTTGGATGGACGTTTGGAGACCGGGTTGAATAGGCGTTCCATGTCGAGTAGTTGTGGGAGAAGAGGGCGAAGATCGTTGATACCCTGAGATCTCCCAGGGTACGTGGCGAACCATTACCTTAGTACGACGAGTTTCTGGGGTGATGGTGGTGAACTTCAGCATCACCTCCCCCTGGGGAGCAGGAAGGCCTACTTGAGAGAGCAGGCGTACCGTCTCGTCCATTTGTGTGGTGACTATTACGGCTGTAGGACCTCGGCGGAGGTGATGTGTTGAGTCCTGAAATGGAGAGCAGTGACGGAAGAACCAGGTCGTCCGTGTGCTCAGAGGCAAGTCCCGAGGAAAGGCGATACGACGAAGGCGCGACGGGGCAGGGAGACGAAGAGAATCCCCTATGTCCATCGTCGGCGGAGGATCAGTCATTGAGCCACATGTAAGCTCACTTGGGGACCCCGACGGCAAAAGATTACCCTCTACAGCCGCAGACGGGAAGCGAGAGGGAGCCGTAGCCCGTGCTGGAGACCCTGACTTCTGAGGTTTCTGCTTCTTAGACTTATCTTCAAGATGAAAGTCGTCAGCATCATTGCCACCTACAGTAGGGTGACAATAGTGCATAGGGGGTGAATTTCTAAAATTGATTTAATGGAATGGCCATTGGTCCAATACTGCGTACCTATGAAAAAAGAACACAGGCGAAATCCTGAGTCATTTGGACAATATTTAGAGGTAGCTCAAGTCAATTGAAGTTTTATCCTTATAGGCAAAAAATACGAATATTCATAATATGCCGGTTTATTTTAAAATTTACATATTGAGCAAGTTTATGTGTACACTGTACATATAAATGATTAATTCCTTTTTAAAATGAAACTGCAGTGAACACGCTTACATCAATGGGTGGGAGAGGTGTGGACAACCCATTCATTGTTTTCGCTTTTTGCTTGTAAGGTCCTGTTTTGATGTCCCTGGTTGTGACCGCCTCTGATCTTCAACAACCTGCAGCAGATGTTGACTCTGGTCTTCACTCTTCGTGATCTTGCTGTTGAATGCCTGTATCAAGGCAATCCCTCTCTCTGCAGTGTCGTTGATGACTCTGAGACCACCCACAACTGCGACGCCAGTTTTGAAGTCTTCATCATCAGACCATGTGTCAGGTTCCTTGGACAAAAAAGAAGTCTTCATTTTGAGACTTTCAAATAGAAAGTTTGATCCTCTAGAAGCAAAGTCTGAGAGCTGCTTTGTGGGAAGGGAAGATGTGGCAGGAAGAGCAGCACGTTTTGGTGAATCCTCGGTCGCCTTCCTCTCAACGATTGCCCGAACTATGTTTGTCTTCATTGTTGCATTAACTTGTGGATCGAAGAGTGCAAGACCCACCAAGCCTTCACTGAGGTACCACAGGTGACGACCGAAGACTGTGAGACATGTTCTTGATATTTTGACGTCGTGGTACTCTGACAGGTCTTGGAGGAGCCGCAAATCATTAGCAGGAGCGGAGGATGGAACGGAGGCCGTGAACCATGCACTGACATACACCTCTAGCACAAAGAATGTGAATCGTTTCAAGCCTAATGTCTCACGAGCAGTTAGTTTAAACTGATTAGCAAAAATCAGGATCTTCATGACATAAATGAGCTTAGCCATCCACCGTGCTCGGTGAAGTGCTCCGGGCCGTCGGAGATTAAACTTGGGTAGAGCTCCATCGAGACACCTGATTGCTAGCTCCAGTACCTCACGGTAATCATCACGTGGCTGCTGCTTCTTGCCCAGATGATGTTTCCAGCAACAGATGAGGTCATCTCGTTTCTCGTACAAACTTGGAGGGAGGTCTGAGAGAGGGCTGTAGTCATCTTGACTGATGTCCTTTCACTTATGCTTGAAGGGAGAGAAGAGAGTAATATCTGGTCCAGAGGAAGGCCCCATGCATTCCACATATGCTTTCTCGGCAACAAGCTCAAGGATGTGGTGACGACACGCGAGATGCAGAAGACGGCGGCCGAGTTTCTGCTCCAGAATGACACATGCCCCCGACAAGTGCCCAGTTTTTGAAGATGTTGTGTCAAAACTGAGTGCTGAAACATTCTCTGATATTTTCCACTCTTCCAGCACTGCACTGACTGCTGTAGCAATGGCCTGTCCAGTCCCTGACAATAGTTTCGGGACACCAAGCAGCTTTTCAGTATTGATTCCGGAGACAAGAATGGCGATTCGGTCAACACTCGCTCCTTGTTCATCAGGAATAATTTTTCCATCCCAGTGCACAGTGAGCACTTCACTAGGTTGAAATTTTTCTTTAATTTCGTTGGCAATCCCAGAACGGTGGGTCGCTCGCGAAGTACGCACTGTCTCATAGTTTAAAACTAGTTCCATTGGGTCATGACCTAGACTAGCAGCCGTGGCACTGACGATCCGGAGAGCAGAGCGGTGACTGATCCCAGTGCGGTCCAATGTACTTGACAATTCAGGGGTGATAACTTTGAGAGTAGCACGTTTACGATTGGAAGAAGATACCACTGGTGATATCGCTAGGGAACTTGTAGATGATGACGAGCTTGACTGTGACTCTGTTTCAGACGAAGAACCCAACTCATCATATTCAAGAGCAGAACTGGCTTGATTCTGTTGTAGAGATTGCTTACTCTTGCTTTCTTCCCGACGCTTCATGGAACAAGCAATCTTTTTGTCTACTCCTGCCATTACACCTCTTCTCCCTTTTTCTCGTTGCGCTGCCAGGAATGCTCGGTCTTCTTTGATGGTCAAGAGCTGCATTGCCTTGGGGTGGGCAACATCGAAGAGGTCCTCTAACTCATCACAAAAAGTTTCCTCTTTCTTGCGTTGTGTGTCTGTAGTGCGAGTGCAGTTTTTCTTAAGTCCCTTCCACATTAAAAAAAGATCCACTACCTTTCGTCCAATACTCTTCTCAGTTATGGTAGGAATCCGTGCTTTATTCCAGAAACTAATAACCGATGCTGCAACTTCACTCGCAGAATCATTCACTGTTTTCTTATGTTCATTGTGACCGTGGAAAAACAGACGTAGAACATCTCCTCTTGAAGGAAGTTGTGCACCCGTGATTTCGGTTATGTGTTGACCAATGAGCCAAACTTCAGTTTTTGAACGTGTACTCGCCATTGAACCTGAAACAAACAAAAACATTTATGTAACTTATGTTGTTACTGTTATGCAAACAACAGCACCCATAAAGCATGCGGCATGCAAGATCACTTGCATAAAGTTTTTAAAGTGTTATATACCTAAATTGATGCATTGATTTTAGACAAAGACAATGGTGCTAACAGTAATACTGCAACAAGAGCGACGCACACACACCCACCGTCACGTCTCACACACAACTGATGCTACTGTCCCAGTCAGACACTGGCACACAACCTCTTCCCCCTACCCAGACTGACACCAGCCTCTCCCTCCCCTCTGCATTGCCAATAGCTGCACCAGCCAAAATACTCATTACTCATTTTTAGAAAAAATGTTAGGAACAACTTTAGTTTGAATTTGCATTCTACATATACCTGCAAAGTTTCATAGTAATCGGTTCATAAATAAAGAAATTAGAAAAAATCAATAATAATTTCAGTAGTGTTAACTTCAAATGGCTTGAGCCACCTCTAAATATTGTCCAAATGACCCAGAATTTCGCCTGTGTTCTTTTTTCATGGGTACGCAGTATTGGACAAATGGCCATCTAAAAATAAAAACTTTCACTTTTTATTGTCACCCTAACCTACAGCCACCTTCTCCAACGAACGGGAGCGTTTAACGGTGGGCATAGGGCACGTTGGCCCCACTGCAGTCAGGTGGCGTGGTGAAAACGTCACTGGTTTGTCACACTTCACATTGCGCATGCGCAAACTTGAAAAACTTCGACCAGAGGGACCGGGTGGTTGGACAAGATGTGTTTTTTTTCCCCAAAATGACAAAGTCCAAAAGCTAAAAATAAAATAGATGCCACTGTGCTGATAACTGGGGTCTTACTTTAGTTCTCTGCACAGACTGGGATTAGTAGACTCGCTGAATTCGTCAGAAATACGACTTTTAAGGAGCAGTCTCTTACAGCCTTTGTTGACACCTACGGCACGCATGCGCGTTGGATGCTTAAGTTTAATTTATGTAATCATTTTAGATGTGAGACTAGCAATTTTTTTTATTATTATTAATTATATTTTGTTTTTAAATTATTGTTATTGTTATTGATGCTATTATGGTTTTTATTAATAATATTATACTTACTATTACTACTGATAATTTTATCGCTCATTTTATCATAAAAAAATAGAAATACGAAGACATCTAAAAGATGGAGAAATTGCAATAACAATTATTCACACGCACAGGCACGCTTGGGGTCGCACATACACACACACACACACAAACACACAGACACACACACACACACACACACACACAAACACACACACACACACACAGGAAATATTGCTTTTGAATTCTGTTTCACAATGACATCTATTTTGTCGTGCATTACACTAACACGTTATTGATGAAGGTAAAACAATATGTACAGCCTCCCACACTTCCACCTGCGACAGTCAGCGCTGTCAATGATTGTCTCAGAGAGTGTGAACCACGGGAATACGAACCCGCGTCCGAAGAATTCGCTAGTGAATTGGAGTGGGGATCCAGGGCCGGTGGGAGAGGAAGGTGACGGGCTTGGTGGGTGGGGGGGGGGGGGGTGGGGGGGGAGCGGAGGTTTAAGAGGTGGGCGGGAGGAATTGTGCGGCTAACAACACTGGATTTTTTTTATTATTTAGAAGCACATAATAAGTTAACTTATCGCTTAATACCATAATTTACTCATACTGGCTGTGAGCTAATATTTAGTCACCTCTGATCTGTGCAACGACTGTCACCCGAATAGACCCTCGCACAAACCAAACTCACACCACACTCATGATAATGCCCAACAACATTCACATTTTCTGTAACGCTTGTTACGATATCTGTGTCGCCTTCGCCGGCCATAGTTACAGGGGAAAATTGAAATTAATCCACCGCTCTTGGCATCAGAGGCCATGTATCACTGCTATGAGAAGGGAAAAACACTACCTTTTCCACCTGGGGTGTGACGGAAGTCTTATTTACCTTAATGACCCTTGTGCAGTCGATAGGCATTAACCTGTAATATAATTAATTAAGCGTGGCAGAGCCTAATTACTGGGAACTACTGTTATTTATTTAATGAATATCCATGACATTGGCTGTACAATCAAGTATGACAAAGTATTTGAAAGACATACTTAATTCATAGAATTGTCAAATTACACAAAGATTATGCTACGAGGTGTAATATGGTTGCCATATATTTAAGAAGCAATTGACTAATAAACATGACCGTCTACAGTGGTGTATAAGTTAGCGAGCAGCCAGTCATGGCTAGACTCATTCTATATTTATTCTCCATCATCCTCAAAGGTTACAGCATGATGTAAATAAACACTGAGAATAAAAGTTGCCATTTATCTGAAAAAAAAATCAATATTCCCAATTCATTCAGACAGGCTGAGTGCAGCCTATGCAAGCAGTGGTGTGTATAATTAGGAAGAAGGCATGCATTAATTACCCTATGAATTGGTTCGCATAATTATTTTTCTTGGTAAACGAGTTTCAAATGAGAGCACTATATTTGCTGAGATTTGGTGAGGAGGCTAGTAAGCACCGATTTATATTAGAATAACTTTAATGAATCTTGTTTGTATAGTCTAAATAGAAGAAGCTTCCGTGAACAACGTCTTAAGCGACTACACTAAAAGGGAATGATTCCACTTAGATCTAACCACGCTGCTCTACCTGGTATGGTTAACCACTGCCCGGAGTAGATGTTGATTCCATTTGCACTCTATCCTATACCTAAATACAGTTATTTAACACCAACCTATTTTTCAGTGAATTTCACAATTCATTAATTTTACCATCCATAGTATTGACTAGCCATAAAAAATTTCCCAGTCAGAGATTAGCAACTCAGTCATAACTACAGCATGTGTTTTTGGTTTTCCTTAATGGCCATATATTGTTTTCTAATCCCGATGCAATACATATTATATATATTACATACACATGTGGGTGTGTGTATAAATCTCCGAGAAGTCCGCTTTATCTATAATGGCAATTTTGTAAATGTAGAGAGTAATAGGCTAATTTTTAATGACTCTCTAAAAATATTTTTCGTTTTTATTCTTACTTCTCCCCCCCCCCCCCTCCCCCCACGCACGGTGTGATTCAAACTCGGTCAACCTACTAGGTATTCATCATGTGCGCTCATTACTTAATGGTAGAAAAATCAAACATTATCTTTTTCCTCGAGACACTAAGGCAGTTGCTAATTTTGTCGGCCTATTTACAAATTCATTGTCTAACATGCTATTTAAGCGACCGTTTCATCAAGCTTTAAATAATCATTTAGTTGGATCTTTATCACGTGTAATGTATAATTTACTTAAGTATAAGGTAATAATAACTCACGCATTACCTCAATATTACTGTTAATAGTATTAGCATGTATTTCACATTTTATACATTGTCTATCCTCACGCCTTCTTGTATATTCCATCAGCTGTTTAGATTTCCTCTCTGTTGCAGCCACCCACGTATTGTTCCATTGTCTCCTATAGGTTTCTAAAGGATTACAGTCGCAACCCTTGCTTGGCCACTCCATCAGAAGTAAATTCTCTTGCTGTTGAAACCAGTCCGTGACCAGTCCGTGACTACTCTGGCCGTATGGATGGGGCAGCGATCGTGCTTGAAAATGACTGGACCTGGTTGGAACGGGAAGTTTCGTTCTTGCAAGGAAGGACGGAAGGAAGGAAGAAATTTTGTAGGATGTCTATATATTTCTGGGAAGTGAACTTTCCTAAATTTGTGTCACATCACCCACACCATGGATGGAGATCCACCCTCATGTATTGCAGGCAACGTGTCGGTGGCATGTTTCCTCAAAGATGTTGGCGACAGTCCTATCTGCAAATGAAAACTCGTAATTCTAGTGCTTCCAGTGTAATACATTGTAGAATCACTATGTAGGTTAATGACACCAATTTCATGTTTCGTTTACACTGATTAATAGCTTACGCTTATGCTTATCCTTAAGGTTGTTCAAGATAAACAGTATTCCTGCATTCTTTGCCTATATATATATATATATATATATATATATATATATATATATATATATATATATATATATATATATATACATATATTTATATATATATATATATATATATATATATATGTATATATACATACATATATATATATATACATATATATATATATATATATATATATATATATATATATATATATATATATATATATATATATATATATATATATAATACATATATATATAATAGGGTGGTCCTTATTTTTCAACTTTGGAATTTTTTTTTACCACAGACCCTGCTAAAAGTGTCCATTTAGGACAAAAACATTGTGTGTAGAGTTATATATATATATATATATATATATATATATATATATATATATATATATATATATATATATATCATTAGCCCAATAAAGCACGCGGACTTCTACATACAATCAACACCTCAAATATATTTATATATATGCAAGTAAATCACTGTATGTGCGCGTGATCTAGGTATATGCTGATAACCACAAGGAAAGAAGAAAACACGAAGTTCCCAAGCGCTTTCGTGTAATTCACATCTTCAGGGGTGAGTACTCACCCCTGAAGATGTGAATTACACGAAAGCGCTTGGGAACTTCGTGTTTTCTTCTTTCCTTGTGGTTATCAGCATATATATATATATATATATATATATATATATATATATATATATATATATATATATATATATATATATGTAACCGGTCGGAATTTACTGGACTTTAATTTCTCACTTGACTTGGGGTTTATTAAAAATTAATAGATGGTAATGGTAGTGGAAGCGCCCCTTTGAGAAAAATCCCGAACCAGCACAAGAACACTAAATTTACTAAACAAAATGAATTGTCCGTGACCCGTGGAAGGATAGCGTCTGTGACTGGGATGAATGAGACACACTGTAAAATTTAGACACTTATATTCCCTCCAACACTACAGACACAATCAAATAATGGTACACCAAAATGCGCACCTCTTAACTTAAACTTAGAACACTACTCTGGGGAATAAAAGTTATACAGGATCTAGAAATTATTAGAAACTCAGGCAACAATAAATTTGAAGTATTAAGGAATGTTGCCTGCACACATGAAACAGGCCTTAAGGGCTTTCACAAAATTATATCAGTCACTGAGGAAATGGTAATAAAAATAAGAAATTAAACACTCTACAATGAATAGGCCTTAAGGGCTTTCAACAAAATTACATTACCCCAAACAGATGCACTCTTCCTAACCTAACTTAAACACTACTCTGGGGAACAAAGGTTATACCTGATCAGAATTATGGAGAAAATTTAGATGCATTAAAAGAATCAAACCCCAGTATCATTCTGGTTCCACTTAATGACACAAACATTCAAAAAACACTACTATCAAAATTATTTAAGAAATATTAAACTACACACGTCAAGATAATATCAGTCTGAGAAATGGTATTAACTACACCCGTAATAAGGGAGATAAAATGTTCCTCTAGGTATCTCCTAGAGACCTAGACTCACGGTCTCAGTGTGTGACCATTAGTTTACTCAGATAGCCTCAGTGTACTCCCAGTGCGTCCATAAAGCGGAAGGGAGTGAGCCAATCAGACCTTGTACAGTTGAGAGAAACTTTAGCTTCCCGTTAGCAAGAGGGTTTCCCTAAGCGGCTCGGGACATGTGGCGTTGTGAGCCGAGGGAGAGGACTGATCACCCACTGCTGATGCTGGTCCCATGTCGTTTAGTTGTCGGGAGCACTCGTTCACTCAAGAGATCCTTTGCTACCCCGCTAAACAGTGACAGGCGTACACTGATCGGTCCAATGGCGACAATCGCCACCCTCAATCATCAACGGCAGTCTCAAACGGCAGTCAATCTCTCGCAGTCAAACTCCGGTCAACTCCGGTCAACTCCAGTCAGGTGGGTTCTGACGGAAACCCTGAAATGAACTCACTGTTAGCTCTAGTTTACTTTATCACTGCCCTATCTAACCCTGTCTGAGATGGAATGAGACTTACTTGCTATGCTGCAATCGCGCAGCACAGGTGACTAGGCCACGTGACTATTTCTGTGACGGACGCGCAGGGACGTCTTGTCTGTGTGAACGCTCCCCGTAACTGAGAGAGAGGCAGCGTCGTGTCCTCTCAAGGCGCCAGCCTAGGTCTACTTGACATATGTTCCGCCCAACTAACAACTCCTTGGGACACCCGTAACACGATTCAGACTGCCAAACGATCTATAACAATTTCAAATTCAATAATAGTCCCTTAACTTCATGAATCGCATCATTATTAATTCGGTAAATTACATTTAATATCATATAGGCCTAGTTCCGCAATCTCTCGCTACGAGCAGGCAGCGCTCTTTTCCCTCCCTCGACCTTGAACGCTCAGTGTCGCCAATGGCGGGGCATTCGAAATTACTCAGACATTTCTGAGTATTACATATATATATATATATATATATATATATATATATATATATATATATATATATATATATATATATATATATATATATAGGCAAAGAATGCAGGAACACTGTTTATCTTGAACAACCTTAAGGATAAGCATAAGCGTAAGCTAATTAATCAGTGTAACCTACATTTTCCTCGTGCGTCCCGTTGTATAAGTACAGCGCCGATTCCCTGTATTGAGGCGTCAGTGCACAGAGTAAATACTTGAGAGTAGTCAGGAAATGCTAAAATATGGGCATTGATAAGTGCTGTCTTCAATTCACTAAAACTATCTTCTTGCTCAGCATTCTATACAATAGTTGCATCCTTCCTAAATAGTTTAGTCAAGGGTGAAGATAATGTCGCATAACCTTTAATTAAAGAAAGATAATATCCAGATAAATCAAGAAAACTACGTACTTTATCAACAGATGTAGGACGTGGGAACTGGGCAACAGCCTTAACTTTGTCATCAACTGTATGAATACCGTCACCGGAGGTTAGCAATATGCCTATCTACATCCTTACTGACTATGATGAGATCATGGATGAAAAATTTCGTGAGATTACTGCTTTTAGTCCTACTTTGGGCCATTGTGAATTTCTGCGGATGCCTTTCGGCCTCAGAAATGCCCCACTGACTTTTCAAAGGATGATCAACACCTTGTTTGCAAAGTTGATAGGGACCACAGTATGTGCCTACTTAGATCCAGAGGTATCTGCCAATAACAGCTAAGCAAATCTAGGTAGCTAAATACAGCATTATCCTTGCCTAAGGATTGTAAGATATTTCTCAAGACAGGCATCGGGTACCTATCTGGGATAGTATTTTCATTGACGCGCCTAAAATCAATTACTGGGCGCCAACCTCCATCCTTCTTAGGGACTAAAAATAGTGGACTATTGAAAGGGGATTTTGAATGTGTGATAACCTCTTGATCCAACATATCCTGAACCATGTCCTGGACTACAGCGCGCTGGCTATGAGGTAGTCGGTAAGCTGGTATGTAAATTGGGTTTGTGTCTTGTTTCAGGGATATGTGATGTGAGGTTAAATTTGTGTGACCTAGCTGTTCTCCAGCAACTCTAGGAGCCTAGTCTTGCCTTGAGGGTGATCAATCACCTTAACATGTGGTGTTATTTGATCTATCTTCTCCTGTCTGATTTATTTAATTTAAGGTGAAACACTACCTTTTGGGAATTGCGTATGCTGTTAGGCAACATGGTTATGATAAACTAGAAAATCACACAAATAACATCCATCTTTCAATATTCGTAACGCGCCTGTTCTGTTGAGAACTAGAACGTTTGTTAAACCACTAGGACGAATCGTGCTCAATGTAGATTCGCAGGATAAGCCTTTAACCTTGCATGTTTCCGTAAGACAGACTACATCCGTCCCCGTGTACACGTCATGTAAAACAACAGTGGCTCTGGTGATTTCCCCATTCTGAAAATGGTGAGTACCCGTTAAAACTGCAGGTACGATCGTCCAACTATTGCTGCTATAATCACGCTGGGGAAGTGAGTCTGTGAGGTCTTGGACTCGCTTTGACTCAGAATCCATCGTCCTCGTAGTAGGAGCATTGGAGAACATCATTCACCCTTGCGGAGAGCAATGGTACAGACGTGTGCATGGCACTGTAGAAAATAACATTAACAGTGATAGTATGTTTGCTTGGCTATACATCTATCAAAGTAGTTTTAAGAGTTGGGAGACCTATTAAACCGTCAGCTGCTAAATTAAAGTCTTGGACTATATAAAAATCTGCAGAAAAGGATATATCACGTCTAGAAAAACGTAGTGGTAATGTTACCATTCCTGTTATGTCCAGCTCAGTACCGGGAACTCCTGAGAGATCGGTGTCAGTAGGTCTGATCAAAAATTCTTGGTGAGGGGATCTACGTTGTAACTCTTGATAGGATGCCCAAAAAAGTACGTTTGCACAAGCGCCCGTATTAATGTCTAACGCTAACTTGACTGACCCAACCCTCGCCGGAATTGATAATACTTCCGCTTTGGTTAGCGCCGCTATTAACGAGGCTGTTGTAAGCGTTGTCGCGTGTTGGTAGTTGTGTAGCTACCCTATGTCGGTCTGGGACTGACGTTGGTCTTCCCCCGACTTCTTGTGAAAGCAATTACTCGGCTTACCGTGGTGGGATACCTGGGGTAACTCCATCCCTATTTGTCTACATCGTCGAACTGCTACACAATCCTCCGTAGTATGGGTGGGAGAATCGTGGTATAAACACCACACGTCAGCTGTCTGGTCTGAAGCAGACCTGGTTTGAGCAGCTGCTGCATAAGTCTTAGGTGGGCCTATTCGCTGCGGTGGTTGAGGGGTTGTTTTGTTTTTAGGCTTAACACGACTTCGTTGGAGTTAGTAACAAAAATCAACAGGATGACCATTTTTCTTGCAATGTGTGCATACTAAATGTTGCTTCTTTGTTGCTGAGTTCTTAGGAACTCGTTGCTGAATTGACGCTACAGGTGTTGTTGTCCTTGTAAGGGGAGTACGTGATGATTTAATTGCGATCTTGGCTGCATAATTCAAAATGTCCTCGTCTGTCTTTGCATGAATATATGCCGGATCACGAATTGTTAGGATGAAACCATGGAACGCCATTAATTGTGCAAAACTGTCTAGAGACAGTATTGTGCTCGTCCACCCAGGGTGAACCACCAAAATTGGTTACGATATCTTGACAGACCTCGCCAGCAAGGACAACACTTCTAATCGTGTCTTCTGCGCGTATCGTCGGTGGCAGATGATCAACGCACCTTAACATCCAGTTCAGGTGACCCTGCTGTGCGCTTAATTCAAATAGACCAATTAAAGTCTTCTTAAACTTCTCATAAATAGGATGTGCAAGACCACTAGCGTCCAAATCTTGGTTAGCATAACTTCCTTCTTTGATGTGACCGCGTATAGACGCTTGGCGTTCATCATCACCTGTTATTTGAATGTTTTTCATTACATCTCACATGACCTTAAAAATGTGGATGCACGATAGTCATCCTCCGCCGTAAACTCGCGGATGCGATCACTGCGTGGCAATACTTGAACAATGTTAGGTTGGTTAGATGACATGCTGGTATTAGATGTAGCCATGGTTAGTGAGTTGCTAGACAACTTAGATCTAACTGAAAGATGCGTGCTTGTAACAGGGAAAGTAATCTCTGACACTCTGTGAGATTCTGTAGAGGTATCCTCCCCGTATTCAGGTGTTGTATTGTACGTATTACCTGCCTTAGAGTTCCACGACATAAATCGTAATGCGATTGATCACTTAGGTGTTCATTCACTACTCTCAACAGAAATGTCTCGCAGTAAGAGCGCTTGCGTTTCTTGCGAATCTATTAATTCTATGTGTTCATCATTCACATTAATACCAATAACTAGTACAGTGTCAGACTTGAATGCGTCGTCAGAATTATCTGAAACTTTATCATAAATCTCCCTTAAATCGGTAATATCTGTACTCATTAAATTAAAAAATCATCCATCAGTGTTAAATAGAGATAAAAAGTCAGTCTACACAAAAACCTTGCCTAGCCATTTACAGTAAATGTTTGCAAAATATCGCAATAATTGGCAAGAAAAAAATGATGACTGTTTCTCCAGAACTTCAGTGTATCTATATATATCAAATAATAATAAGTAAGACATTTATAAATTAAGCATTATCCTACAATAACATATGATGCTGGTCTGTCGAATAGGTTAATGTGTGTTTAATATAGTGTATCATTGTCCTACCTTCTACTGTTGGCTTGATTGATGAATTCTGGGATGCTCTTGAAAATCTGGCCTTTAATCCCATAGACTTCAGCGGCTTGGATGACAGTCAGCTGGTCGAGATTCACGGTCAGGGTTGCTGGTGTGTAGTTTAAAGATGAAGTCCTTGAAGAATTCGTGATTGCGTCTGGTGTTGACGAGAGTAACCACAGTCAACCACTAGAGGGGTGATGGATGGCGAACTCGAACTCGGGTTCACTGGTGTCGTCAGGCGATCCTGTGAGGTCACATAGGTTAATGCACCTTGGATCTGGTAGATCTCTTGGAGTTGATTGAGATTGACAGGTTATGTAGTTGGCCTGTACCAGATGTAGCTAGTTACACAAAGAATTTACAACACTCTCTTTTTACAAACCACAGAAACACTTAGTTAAACAAATTGGGATGTCTAACAGGCATTTTTCAACTGTGCCTTGGGCACAGTTTTTTTTTAGTTTAACAAATTTATTGGCAAAGCTTGTAGTACAGTTTGCCTATTCTGAGTAATTCAGTCAGGTCTTGACACTGAGGGTGGTATTACTTCTCACTGCCACGCAGGACAGAGGTTCGTACACAAATAGATGCATCATATTCATTGACAGTACTTATACATATGTATACACACACACATACACATATATATATACATATACATATATATACACACACACATACACATATATATATACATATACATATATACATTTACATATATATACACATATACATACATACATACATACACATACACACACATACATACATATACGTAGGTCAGATTCATGAGCGTAATGTCACTCTTCACTGCCACACAGGACAGAGGTTCGTACACAAAGAATGCATCATATTCATTGACACTATATATAGGTCAGATTCATGTGGGTAATGTCACTCTTCACTGCCATACAGGACAGAGTTTCGTACACAAAGAATACATCATATTCATGGACACTATATATATATAGGTCAGATTCATGTGGGTAATGCCACTGTTCACTGCCATGCAGGACAGAGGTTCGTACACAAAGAACGAAATACATCATATTCATTAGCAGTATATATATATATATATATATATATATATATATATATATAGTTCAGTGTGGGCTAGCAAATTTGGGATAAACAGCAAGAATGTTCTCAAGCACCCCTGATTCAATGTAGTAATTACATAGTTCAAGATACAATTAGTCAGGTGGCCTGAAGTCTTTGACAGTGTCACATTCAATAATATAGTGTTCAAGTGTATGCTTTAGAGGTTTATCACAAGGTTTACATGCTGAGTGTTCCGGTATGGGTACAGCGTTACTAACTTGCCAGATGTGTCTGTATCCTAGTCTAATTCTGGCCACGTCTACATCACATTGTCTGGTTCTGTCCTTATGCTGGCCATACCGGTACCTCTTGTCTCAAAATTTGTCATATTTACTAATGCTACAACTGTCAGGTCTCTCTGCATTTCTCACTTCTTCTAGATCAGAGTTCATGATTCTGACTTGAATGTTTTTTATTACAGGATTGGACAGGCCAAGGTTGCGGTCAACATTTTCTTTCTGACATGCCTCATTGGCCAGTCTATCAGCACGGTCATGATACCTGATTCCAACATGGGACAGAATCCACATAAATTCCATACGAAAGTTGTTCTCATTGGCAGTTATCACATTCCTTTTAATATCACATACAACTTTAGACATAGAGCCTGACGGGCTGTTCATTGATTTCAAAGCACTTTGAGAATCAACAAAATATCACCCCACCTCCATTTTCTTTCAGGTAGTCTGTGGCTAAGTAGATTCCAGTTAGTTCAGTTTGTGTTGTGCTGGCCCAGTTGTTCAGCCTTTGTTTGTTTGACACTATCATCTCTTTTTCTTTATATATGTTCTACCTGTGTTTGTCTGCACAGAACCATCAGTAAAAGCATAACATTCACTTGATTTAATACTCTCTATGTGTCTGTTAATAATTTCTGGTGTGACACATCTCACCACATCGGTGTTTAACATTTGCTTACTACCAACAGGAGTGTACTTGGGCACAGGGTTGTACTGTACCTGTATGGGTTGGTTGTTCTTTGATAAGGGAAAAAAATGTACAGACAGCATCTCCACAACACTTGAGAGTTAAGAACATAAGAACATAAGAATGGAGGAAACTGCAGCGGGCCTATTGGCCCATACTGGGCAGTCCCGTTTACACCCAACCCCTATTGCTCATATAAGCATCCAACCTATGTTTGAAGCTATTCAGCGTATTCGAGTTAATGATGATATTTGGTAACTTGTTCCATTCATCCACTACTCTGTTTCCAAACCAGTGTTTACCTATTTCACGCCTAAATCTAAATTTGTCTAATTTAAAACCATTGTTACGAGTTCGCTCCTGGTTGGATAGTTTGAGTACCTTTGTAATGTCCCCTTTGTTTAGCCCTGACTTCCACTTATGAACCTCTATCAGGTCGCCCCTCGCTCTACGTCTCTCGAGGGAGTGCAAATTAAGATACTTTAACCTATCTCTGTACTCAAGGTTCCTAATGCCCGGGATTAGTCTTGTCATTCTCCTCTGAATTCTTTCCAAGGATTCTATATCCATTCTCTAATACGGTGACCAGAACTGAACTGCGTAATCCATGTGTGGTCTCACAAGCGCAAGATACAGTTTTAGGATGACCTCCCTAGTCTTGTAACTAGCACTCCTTTGCATGAACCGAAGTACTTTATTAGCCTTGTTACGAGCAAAATCACATTGTTTACTTGGCTTAAGGTTCGTACTTATCATTACTCCTAAATCTCTCTCGCAGTCGGATTTCTCTATGGCATTGTTGTTCATCTGGTATCTGGTTTCCCTGTTTACATCTCCTATACTGGGAAAAGTGGAGTGTCTGACGTTGAGTCTTTGTAGTGATGGATACTCCCACACGGCAGGCGTCCACTTGAGATGGACACTATCGGCTTGTCGTCACTAGGTGTTGACACACTACAGTGAATTGTGTTAATTCATTTAAATGTTATTGAGTCAAAAAAATAAAAAAAATATATCGATCTGGGAATTCATTTAAATATATCACTTAACATATTACGTTGCTCACGAGAATACATACGGTATATAGTCTGTTGCCTTGGAGAATGACACTTAGAAAACTTCACTGTTACTTGGGTTACAGTGACGTCGGTTCCTTGCACAGTTAGTTACACTGTTTCACTGGTTCAGTTAATGGTTCTATCTGTTTGCTGCCACCTTTTTATATAAGCTTTGGGTAGAGTTATCTTAACTTGGCTTATATATATATATATATATATATATATATATATATATATATATATATATATATATATATATATATATATATATATATATATATATATATATATATATATATATATATATATAAGTTGAGGGGTTAAGTTACAAACCCAAAATGGTCTTTTCTCCATTTGTTGGTAAAACTATATTGGTCATACTCTATTAGTAGATGCACCGTAATTAACACTGCAAGCTGTGAGTGTTAGTTAAGGACGGGGGCTCAGCTTGACTGAGTCAGGTCACCCGTCCGATTCTCGTGAGCTTCAAGTGAGGACTGGTGCCTGTGAGGGGCTCTGAAGGAGAGGCCGGGCTAAACCTGCATTCTCAGGGTCGGCCTACTGATAGAGGAATTTCCCCTCAGATGAACAGCACATGGTCCCTCACAGCTTATGGAAAATTACAGTGGGGTGATTGGATTATATAAACTAAATGTACTAACCCAAATTTATATAATTGTCGCTGCCACCAGACCCCCTCTGGACAGCATGTAGCTCGTTAGGTAGCGGGCAGAGTGGACTAGGAATTGGGTTAGGTTTTCCATTGATCAGATCGATAAGGGTAAAGAAGGGTGAAACCATAACATGTCTTCATTGATTTATTTCTTATAAAACACACTGGTAAAAAAAACACATACAACCACACTGTGGACCATAATTCCAAGGCCTGTCCCAGGGTATAGCACTGGCGCCTCTAACAACTGTTGTTGTGGTCGGTTACACTCCGACCCGAGATGGGTCTGGGGTCCTCGGCCCACGAGGTAGGGTAAAGCCGATTAATCATGCCGAATCGGCGCCATCAATCCTATATTGACCACTGCTGGGTATCCACCGGCTCCGAGCTACCGGTGGGTTTCAATTAAGCCCACCCTCGATCTGGAGACAAACGGGAATCAGCGTCAGGGGACTGAGAAACATGACAACACCAACAAACTCTCTTGTCTAGACGACAGACTTATTTACGTTATATTACTTCTACACTGGGTGAATGACAATTCAACTGTTAAATCATGAACACTGATAATCACTACAATTGACTGAATTAACTGAATGGCTAGGAAACAGAACATACCTGGAGACAAACGGGAATCAGCGTCAGGGGACGCTGATGCCTCGCCATCTCGAGCTTATATATCCCTGAGTTGCCAGTGATCGCTACTCACGCAATGACAATAATCACAAACAAACTAACTGTTACTCATTCAAAGATGACCCTCAGTTGACAAAGGTCTGGCGAATTACTTGGGTTGATTTACACAGACTAATTCAAGATTGAGCTTCCCAGAAGAAAGTGGAATAAACAACGTATTGATAACTGTCTTCACAAAGGCGGGGCTTACTGGGAGGGATAGCGAGGATAAACACGCTCCTGAGATTCTACAAGCGTGGTGGATTTGAATATTATGTAGCGTAATATGAATTAAACGGGTTTTTAGGAATGACAATGAGTTGCGCAGTACAGCTGAAGGGGTGAGATGCAGTTTCTTAGAACAATTTCTTAGGGGGGTCGTATGCATGTTTTTCTAAGCACATGAGGACAGTGCTGTCTTTTTTTAAGGGGGTCGATTGTAATATTCAGAAATTTAAGAGTAATTTCAAGCGCCGCGCCATTGGCAATACTGAGTTCAAGGTCGTCTGAGGAAAGAGAGCGCTCCCAGCACATAGAGAGAGGTTGTGGAACTAGGCCTATATGATATTAATTGTAATTTGCCGAATTAATAATGATGCAATTCATGAAGTTAAGGGACTATTATTGAATTTGGAATTATTATAGATCATTTATCAGTCTGAATAATGTTATGGGTGTCCCAAGGAGTTATTAGTTAGGCGGAAAATATGTCACGTAGGCCTAAGCTAGCGCCTTGGAGAGACGCGACGCTGGTACGCTGGCTGGTCCTCAGTCACTTGAAAGCGATTGGACCTACAGGACATCCCTGCGCGTCCGTCCACAGAAATAGTCACGTGGTCTAGTCACCTGTGCTGTGCTATTGCAGTATAACAAGTAAGTCTCATTCGATCTCAGACAGGGTTTAGATAGGGCAGTGATAAAGTTAACAAGAGCTAACAGTGAGTTCATTTCAGGGTTTCCGTCAGAACCCACTTGACTGCGAGAAATTGACTGAGACAAATTGACTGCGAGAGATTGACTGCCGTTTGAGACTGCCGTTGATGATTGAGGGTGGCGATTGTCGCCATTGGACCGATCAGTGTAGGCCTGTCACTCTTTAGCGGGGTATCAAAGGATCTTTTGAGGGAATCTAGCCGTCTGGGTGCCCAGCTGACGACGGGACGATCGTTGGGGTCATCAGCTCTCCTCTACCTCGGCTCACAATACCACATGTCTCAAGCAGCTTAGTGAAACCCTCTTGCTAACGGGAAGATAAAGCTTCTCTCAACTGTACAAGGTCTGATTGGCTCACTCCCTTCCGTTTCATGGATGTACTGGGGGTAAAGTGAGGCCAGCTGAGTGATACAGGGCCGCACACTGGGGCCAAGAGTCAGTGGAGTTTAGAGGTACACTTTCCAAGGTGGAGAAATGCTGATTTGGGCCTTAAACTACGGGTGCCTGTTGGTTGTGCCTTAAACGACTACGGAGTGCAGGTGGAATCTGTGTGTGTGTTAGGTTAGGAAGCATGGTTCACGGGTATTGGTGGACTCGGTAGCTTCTTAATAATAGTGATAATATTTTTGTGTGTAGTTAATACTATTTCTCAGTTACTGATGTTGTCTGGCTGTGTGTAGTTAATATTTCTTAAATAATTTTGATAGTATTGAGTTTTAATGTTGTGTCACTAATTGATGCCAGAGAATGAGGGAACTGTTTTTCAGATGAGGTTCCTCCTCTGTTGTAAGTGATGCTGTGATTTAGTTCCTTTAATGC
The DNA here is from genome assembly GCA_958450375.1 of Homarus gammarus. Lineage (NCBI taxonomy): Eukaryota > Metazoa > Arthropoda > Malacostraca > Decapoda > Nephropidae > Homarus > Homarus gammarus. Next base: position 939,596 of record CAUDMG010002550.1, read on the forward strand.
ATGTAATATTTCTTTATAATCTCAATCTCAGGTATAACCTTTGTTCCCCAGAGTAGTGTTTAAGTTAGGTTAGGAGGTGTGCATCTGTTGGGGTAATACAATTTTGTGGAGTGCCCTGAAGGCCTACTCAGGGTGGAGTTAATAAGTTGTTATTTTTTATACCATTTTCTCAGTGCTTGATATAATTTTGTTGAGTGCCCTTAAGGCCTGCATCTGTTGGTGTAACATAATTATATTGAGTGCCCTTTAGGCCTATTCATGGTGGAATTAATAATTTCTTAATTTTATACCACTTCCGCAGTGGTGGATATTATTTTGTGAAAACCCTTAAGGCCTGTTTCATGTGTGCAAGCAACACTTCTTAATACTTTGAATTTATTGTTGTCTAATGAGGCATTGTCTGAGTTTCTAATAATTTCAATATCATGTATAATTTTTATTCCCCAGAGTAGTGTTTTAAGTTCAGGTTAAAAAGTGGGCATATTGGTGTACCACTATTTGATTGTGTTTGTAGTGTTGGAGGGAATATAAGTGTAAATTTTACAGTGTGTCTCATTCATCCCAGTCACAGACGCTATCCTTCCACGGGTCACGGACAATTCATTTTGTTTAGTAAATTTAAGTGCTCCTGTGCTGGTTCGGGATTTCTCACTAAGGGGCGCTTCCACTGCAGTTACCATCTAATAATCTTTAATAAACCCCAAGTCAAGTGAGGAAATAAAGTCCAGAAATTCCGACCGGTTACATATATATATATATATATATATATATAATATATATATATATATATATATATATATATATATATATATATATGTCACATAGATCCACAATGAAAACGTGGATAAGATAACTCTTGATAAAATCACACGGGAAAAGGGAAACAACGGAGCATCTTAGCTTTTGTTGCCTCTGAAGATGGCTTGAATAAAGACGAAAGCTAAGGTGCTCCGTTGTTTCCCTCTTCCCGTGTGATTTTATCAATATATATATATATATATATATATATATATATATATATATATATATATATATATATATATATATATATACATATATATATATATATATATATATATATATATATATATATATATATATATATATATATATATATATATATATATATCTTCATAAAATCACACGGGAAAATGGAAACAACGGAGCACCTTCGCTTTCGTCTTTATTCAAGACATCTTCAGAGGCAACTGGATTACATGGACGATGAATTGAAACACATTCGTTCCATTGCACAGAAACTCGGGTACCCTTCTGTGTTTGTTGATCGTTGTTTTAAAAGGGCTAAAAAAACCTTTCATTCCTCTCAAACCAGACAAGTTCCTACACTTAAGAATATTTTGACTCTGCCCTATCGTAATGAATTTGTCCCGTTAGTTCGGTCCCTCAAGCTTCTAAATATTAATGTTGTTTTCAAGTATGACTCAACCATTACCAATATGTTAATAAGGAATAGCCCAAGTTTGAATGAAAATGGAAGTGTTTATTGTATTCCATGTAGCAAATGTAATTGTAGGACAGACAGGAAAAACACTGCAGCTCAGAATCAAACAACAGGTGGTCAGAGTAACGTTTTACCAAATCCGGCTTCGAAACACCTGACCACCTAAGTGGTGCGGGTGGTCCCCATTAGAGGTTCACGGCGCCATAAGCTCGTTGAACAGGCTTTGTGTGAAATATAACAAAGTCTAGGACTGCTTTTAGCATCCTGGTGGTCCAGCGGTTAGCGTTCCCCGGTCACAGTCATAGGCTTGTGGGCCGTGGGTTCGAATCCTGGCGGGTTGAGGTGTTGATTGTATGTAGAAGTCGGCGTGCTTTATTGGGCTAATGAAATATATATGGATCCTCGTGTTTCGAAGCCGGATTTGGTAAAACGTTACTCTGACCACCTAAGTGGTGCGGGTGGTCCCCATTAGAGGTTCACGGCGCCATAAGCTCGTTGAACAGGCTTTGTGTGAAATATAACAAAGTCTAGGACTGCTTTTAGCATCCTGATGGTCCAGCGGTTAGCGTTCCCCGGTCACAGTCATAGGCTTGTGGGCCGTGGGTTCGAATCCTGGCGGGTTGAGGTGTTGATTGTATGTAGAAGTCCGCGTGCTTTATTGGGCTAATGAAATATATATATATATATATATATATATATATATATATATATATATATATAAGCCAAGTTAAGAGAACTCTACCCAAAGCTTATATAAAAAGGTGGCAGCAAACAGATAGAACCATTAACTGAACCAGTGAAACAGTGTAACTAACTGTGCAAGGAACCGACGTCACTGTAACCCAAGTAACAGTGAAGTTTTCTAAGTGTCATTCTCCAAGGCAACAGACTATATACCGTATGTATTCTCGTGAGCAACGTAATATGTTAAGTGATATATTTAAATGAATTCCCAGATCGATATATTTTTTTTATTTTTTTGACTCAATAACATTTAAATGAGTTAACACAATTCACTGTAGTGTGTCAACACCTAGTGACGACAAGCCGATAGTGTCCATCTCAAGTGGACGCCTGCCGTGTGGGAGTATCCATCACTACAAAGACTCAACGTCAGACACTCCACTTTTCCCAGTATAGGAGATGTAAACAGGGAAACCAGATACCAGATGAACAACAATGCCATAGAGAAATCCGACTGCGAGAGAGATTTAGGAGTAATGATAAGTACGAACCTTAAGCCAAGTAAACAATGTGATTTTGCTCGTAACAAGGCTAATAAAGTACTTCGGTTCATGCAAAGGAGTGTTAGTTACAAGACTAGGGAGGTCATCCTAAAACTGTATCTTGCGCTTGTGAGACCACACATGGATTACGCAGTTCAGTTCTGGTCACCGTATTAGAGAATGGATATAGAATCCTTGGAAAGAATTCAGAGGAGAATGACAAGACTAATCCCGGGCATTAGGAACCTTGAGTACAGAGATAGGTTAAAGTATCTTAATTTGCACTCCCTCGAGAGACGTAGAGCGAGGGGCGACCTGATAGAGGTTCATAAGTGGAAGTCAGGGCTAAACAAAGGGGACATTACAAAGGTACTCAAACTATCCAACCAGGAGCGAACTCGTAACAATGGTTTTAAATTAGACAAATTTAGATTTAGGCGTGAAATAGGTAAACACTGGTTTGGAAACAGAGTAGTGGATGAATGGAACAAGTTACCAAATATCATCATTAACTCGAATACGCTGAATAGCTTCAAACATAGGTTGGATGCTTATATGAGCAATAGGGGTTGGGTGTAAACGGGACTGCCCAGTATGGGCCAATAGGCCCGCTGCAGTTTCCTCCATTCTTATGTTCTTATGTTCTTAACTCTCAAGTGTTGTGGAGATGCTGTCTGTACATTTTTTTCCCTTATCAAAGAACAACCAACCCATACAGGTACAGTACAACCCTGTGCCCAAGTACACTCCTGTTGGTAGTAAGCAAATGTTAAACACCGATGTGGTGAGATGTGTCACACCAGAAATTATTAACAGACACATAGAGAGTATTAAATCAAGTGAATGTTATGCTTTTACTGATGGTTCTGTGCAGACAAACACAGGTAGAACATATATAAAGAAAAAGAGATGATAGTGTCAAACAAACAAAGGCTGAACAACTGGGCCAGCACAACACAAACTGAACTAACTGGAATCTACTTAGCCACAGACTACCTGAAAGAAAATGGAGGTGGGGTGATATTTTGTTGATTCTCAAAGTGCTTTGAAATCAATGAACAGCCCGTCAGGCTCTATGTCTAAAGTTGTATGTGATATTAAAAGGAATGTGATAACTGCCAATGAGAACAACTTTCGTATGGAATTTATGTGGATTCTGTCCCATGTTGGAATCAGGTATCATGACCGTGCTGATAGACTGGCCAATGAGGCATGTCAGAAAGAAAATGTTGACCGCAACCTTGGCCTGTCCAATCCTGTAATAAAAAACATTCAAGTCAGAATCATGAACTCTGATCTAGAAGAAGTGAGAAATGCAGAGAGACCTGACAGTTGTAGCATTAGTAAATATGACAAATTTTGAGACAAGAGGTACCGGTATGGCCAGCATAAGGACAGAACCAGACAATGTGATGTAGACGTGGCCAGAATTAGACTAGGATACAGACACATCTGGCAAGTTAGTAACGCTGTACCCATACCGGAACACTCAGCATGTAAACCTTGTGATAAACCTCTAAAGCATACACTTGAACACTATATTATTGAATGTGACACTGTCAAAGACTTCAGGCCACCTGACTAATTGTATCTTGAACTATGTAATTACTACATTGAATCAGGGGTGCTTGAGAACATTCTTGCTGTTTATCCCAAATTTGCTAGCCCACACTGAACTATATATATATATATATATATACATATATATATATATAAATATATATATATATATATATATATATATATATATATATATATATATATATATATATATATATATATATATATATATACTGCTAATGAATATGATGTATTTCGTTCTTTGTGTACGAACCTCTGTCCTGCATGGCAGTGAACAGTGGCATTACCCACATGAATCTGACCTATATATATATAGTGTCCATGAATATGATGTATTCTTTGTGTACGAAACTCTGTCCTGTATGGCAGTGAAGAGTGACATTACCCACATGAATCTGACCTATATATAGTGTCAATGAATATGATGCATTCTTTGTGTACGAACCTCTGTCCTGTGTGGCAGTGAAGAGTGACATTACGCTCATGAATCTGACCTACGTATATGTATGTATGTGTGTGTATGTGTATGTATGTATGTATGTATATGTGTATATATATGTAAATGTATATATGTATATGTATATATATATGTGTATGTGTGTGTGTATATATATGTATATGTATATATATATGTGTATGTGTGTGTGTATACATATGTATAAGTACTGTCAATGAATATGATGCATCTATTTGTGTACGAACCTCTGTCCTGCGTGGCAGTGAGAAGTAATACCACCCTCAGTGTCAAGACCTGACTGAATTACTCAGAATAGGCAAACTGTACTACAAGCTTTGCCAATAAATTTGTTAAACTAAAAAAAAACTGTGCCCAAGGCACAGTTGAAAAATGCCTGTTAGACATCCCAATTTGTTTAACTAAGTGTTTCTGTGGTTTGTAAAAAGAGAGTGTTGTAAATTCTTTGTGTAACTAGCTACATCTGGTACAGGCCAACTACATAACCTGTCAATCTCAATCAACTCCAAGAGATCTACCAGATCCAAGGTGCATTAACCTATGTGACCTCACAGGATCGCCTGACGACACCAGTGAACCCGAGTTCGAGTTCGCCATCCATCACCCCTCTAGTGGTTGACTGTGGTTACTCTCGTCAACACCAGACGCAATCACGAATTCTTCAAGGACTTCATCTTTAAACTACACACCAGCAACCCTGACCGTGAATCTCGACCAGCTGACTGTCATCCAAGCCGCTGAAGTCTATGGGATTAAAGGCCAGATTTTCAAGAGAATCCCAGAATTCATCAATCAAGCCAACAGTAGAAGGTAGGACAATGATACACTATATTAAACACACATTAACCTATTCGACAGACCAGCATCATATGTTATTGTAGGATAATGCTTAATTTATAAATGTCTTACTTATTATTATTTGATATATATAGATACACTGAAGTTCTGGAGAAACAGTCATCATTTTTTTCTTGCCAATTATTGCGATATTTTGCAAACATTTACTGTAAATGGCTAGGCAAGGTTTTTGTGTAGACTGACTTTTTATCTCTATTTAACACTGATGGATGATTTTTTAATTTAATGAGTACAGATATTACCGATTTAAGGGAGATTTATGATAAAGTTTCAGATAATTCTGACGACGCATTCAAGTCTGACACTGTACTAGTTATTGGTATTAATGTGAATGATGAACACATAGAATTAATAGATTCGCAAGAAACGCAAGCGCTCTTACTGCGAGACATTTCTGTTGAGAGTAGTGAATGAACACCTAAGTGATCAATCGCATAACGATTTATGTCGTGGAACTCTAAGGTCAGGTAATACGTACAATACAACACCTGAATACGGGGAGGATACCTCTACAGAATCTCACAGAGTGTCAGAGATTACTTTCCCTGTTACAAGCACGCATCTTTCAGTTAGATCTAAGTTGTCTAGCAACTCACTAACCATGGCTACATCTAATACCAGCATGTCATCTAACTAACCTAACATTGTTCAAGTATTGCCACGCAGTGATCGCATCCGCGAGTTTACGGCGGAGGATGACTATCGTGTATCCACATTTTTAAGGTCATGTGAGATGTAATGAAAAACATTCAAATAACAGGTGATGATGAACGCCAAGCGTCTATACGCGGTCACATCAAAGAAGGAAGTTATGCTAACCAAGATTTGGACGCTAGTGGTCTTGCACATCCTATTTATGAGAAGTTTAAGAAGACTTTAATTGGTCTATTTGAATTAAGCGCACAGCAGGGTCACCTGAACTGGATGTTAAGGTGCGTTGATCATCTGCCACCGCCGATACGCGCAGAAGACACGATTAGAAGTGTTGTCCTTGCTGGCGAGGTCTGTCAAGATATCGTAACCAATTTTGGTGGTTCACCCTGGGTGGACGAGCACAATACTGTCTCTAGACAGTTTTGCACAATTAATGGCGTTCCATGGTTTCATCCAAACAATTCGTGATCCGGCATATATTCATGCAAAGACACATAATTATAAGCCAGACGAGGACATTTTGAATTATGCAGCCAAGATCGCAATTAAATCATCACGTACTCCCCTAACAAGGACAACAACACCTGTAGCGTCAATTCAGCAACGAGTTCCTAAGAACACAGCAACAAAGAAGCAACATTTAGTATGCACACATTGCAAGAAAAATGGTCATCCTGTTGATTTTTGTTACTAACTCCAACGAAGTCGTGTTAAGCCTAAAAACAAAACAACCCCTCAACCACCGCAGCGAATAGGCCCACCTAAGACTTATGCAGCAGCTGCTCAAACCAGGTCTGCTTCAGACCAGACAGCTGACGTGTGGTGTTTATACCACGATTCTCCCACCCATACTACGGAGGATTGTGTAGCAGTTCGACGATGTAGACAAATAGGGATGGAGTTACCCCAGGTATCCCACCACGGTAAGCCGAGTAATTGCTTTCACAAGAAGTCGGGGGAAGACCAACGTCAGTCCCAGACCGACATAGGGTAGCTACACAACTACCAACACGCGACAACGCTTACAACAGCCTCGTTAATAGCGGCGCTAACCAAAGCGGAAGTATTATCAATTCCGGCGAGGGTTGGGTCAGTCAAGTTAGCGTTAGACATTAATACGGGCGCTTGTGCAAACGTACTTTTTTGGGCATCCTATAAAGAGTTACAACGTAGATCCCCTCACCGAGAATTTTTGATCAGACCTACTGACACCGATCTCTCAGGAGTTCCCGGTACTGAGCTGGACATAACAGGAATGGTAACATTACAACTGCGTTTTTCTAGACGTGATATATCCTTTTCTGCAGATTTTTATATAGTCCAAGACTTTAATTTAGCAGCTGACGGTTTAATAGGTCTCCCAACTCTTAAAACTACTTTGATAGATGTATAGCCAAGCAAACATACTATCACTGTTAATGGTATTTTCTACAGTGCCATGCACACGTCTGTACCATTGCTCTCCGCAAGGGTGAATGATGTTCTCCAATGCTCCTACTACGAGGACGATGGATTCTGAGTCAAAGCGAGTCCAAGACCTCACAGACTCACTTCCGCAGCGTGATTATAGCAGCAATAGTTGGACGATCGTACCTGCAGTTTTAACGGGTACTCACCATTTTCAGAATGGGGAAATCACCAGAGCCACTGTTGTTTTACATGACGTGTACACGGGGACGGATGTAGTCTGTCTTACGGAAACATGCAAGGTTAAAGGCTTATCCTGCGAATCTACATTGAGCACGATTCGTCCTAGTGGTTTAACAAACGTTCTAGTTCTCAACAGAACAGGCGCGTTACGAATATTGAAAGATGGATGTTATTTGTGTGATTTTCTAGTTTATCATAACCATGTTGCCTAACAGCATACGCAATTCCCAAAAGGTAGTGTTTCACCTTAAATTAAATAAATCAGACAGGAGAAGATAGATCAAATAACACCACATGTTAAGGTGATTGATCACCCTCAAGGCAAGACTAGGCTCCTAGAGTTGCTGGAGAACAGCTAGGTCACACAAATTTAACCTCACATCACATATCCCTGAAACAAGACACAAACCCAATTTACATACCAGCTTACCGACTACCTCATAGCCAGCGCGCTGTAGTCCAGGACATGGTTCAGGATATGTTGGATCAAGAGGTTATCACACATTCAAAATCCCCTTTCAATAGTCCACTATTTTTAGTCCCTAAGAAGGATGGAGGTTGGCGCCCAGTAATTGATTTTAGGCGCGTCAATGAAAATACTATCCCAGATAGGTACCCGATGCCTGTCTTGAGAAATATCTTACAATCCTTAGGCAAGGATAATGCTGTATTTAGCTACCTAGATTTGCTTAGCTGTTATTGGCAGATACCTCTGGATCTAAGTAGGCACATACTGTGGTCCCTATCAACTTTGCAAACAAGGTGTTGATCATCCTTTGAAAAGTCAGTGGGGCATTTCTGAGGCCGAAAGGCATCCGCAGAAATTCAAAATGGCCCAAAGTAGGACTAAAAGCAGTAATCTCACGAAATTTTTCATCCATGATCTCATCATAGTCAGTAAGGATGTAGATAGGCATATTGCTAACCTCCGGTGACGGTATTCATACAGTTGATGACAAAGTTAAGGCTGTTGCCCAGTTCCCACGTCCAACAACTGTTGATAAAGTACGTAGTTTTCTTGATTTATCTGGATATTATCTTTCTTTAATTAAAGGTTATGCGACATTATCTTCACCCTTGACTAAACTATTTAGGAAGGATGCAACTATTGTATAGAATGCTGAGCAAGAAGATAGTTTTAGTGCATTGAAGACAGCACTTACCAATGCCCCTATTTTAGCATTTCCTGACTACTCTCAAGTATTTACTCTGTGCACTGACGCCTCAATACAGGGAATCGGCGCTGTACTTATACAACGGGACGCACGAGGAAAATGTAGGTTAATGACACTAATTTCATGTTTCGTTACACTGATTAATTAGCCTACGCTTTTGCTTATCCTTAAGGTTGTTCAAGATAAACAGTGTTCCTGCATTCTTTGCCTATCAATATATATATATATATAGTAATATATATATATATATATATATTATATATATATATATATATATGTAACCGGTCGGAATTACTGGACGTTAATTTCTCACTGGCTTGGGTTTATTAAAATTAATAGATGGTATGGCAGTGGAAGCGCCCCTTTGAAGAAAAATCCCTAACCAGCACAAGAACACTTAAACTACTAAACAAAATAAATTGTCGTGACCCGTGAAGGATAGCATCTGTGAACTGGGATGAATGAGACAGCACTGTTACATTTAGACACTTATATTTCCCTCCACACTACTCACAATCCAATAGATGGTACAACAAACAATGATGTGCACCTCTTAACCTTGACTCAAACACTACTTCTGAGTAATAAAAGTTATACATGATATAAAAATTTTAGAACCTCAGGCAACAATAATTTGAAGTATTAAGACTGTCGTGCACAACTGAACCCAGGCCTTAAAGGCTTTCACACAATATCAGTCACTTAGGTACCAAAAAAATAAATTAACTACTCTACAATGAATAGGCCTTAAGGGCACTCAAGAAAATTATATGTCACTGAGGAATGGTATAAAATGAGAAATTAATACTTACATGAATAGGCCTTAGGGGCACTCACAAAATTATATCAGTCCCTGAGGGAAATGGTAATAAAACATTCAATTAATATCTACAATGAATAGCCTTAATGTCCCTCAACAAAATTATATCAGTCACTAAGGAAATGGTATCAATATGAATTAAATACTCTACAATGATAGGCCTTAAGGCACTCAACAAAATTATAGCACCCAACAGATGCACACTCCTACCTAACTAACTCACTACTCTTGGGAACAAGGTTTATAACTGAGATCCGATTATGAAGAACAATCAGAGGCATAGAAAGATCAAATAACAGTAATCACTCTGGTTCCACTTGATGGCACAAACATCAAAACAATTTACAAATTATCAGAAACTATTAAATTACACCCTTCATAAGGAGGGAAAATGTTCTCGGTCTCTCCTAGAGACCTAGACTCACGGTCTCAGTGGTGCCAGTAGTCTAACTCAGATAGCCCTCAGTGTACGCCCATGCGTCCATAAGCGACGGGAGTGAGCAAATCAGAGACCTTGTACAGTTGAGAGAAGCTTTAGCGTCCCGTGTCGTTAGTTGTCCGGGAGCAACTCAGTTTCACTCAGAGATCCTTTGCTACCCCCGCTAAACGTGACAGCCTCTTTGATCTGTCCACTGCGACAATCGCCACCCTCATCTCAACGGCATTCTCAAACGGCAAGTTAATTGCTCAGGTCAACTCCAGTCAACTTCAGTCAAGTGGGTTCTCTCACGGAAACCCTGAAATGAACTCACTGTTAGCTCTAGTTTACTTTATCAATGCCAACTATCTAAACCCCCCCCCTGTTTTTCTGAGATCGTAATGAGACTTACTTGTTATACTGCAATATTTCAGCACAGTGACTATGCCACGTACTATTTCTGGGACAGAACGCCGCACGGACTCTTGGTTCGTGTTCGTGCTATCCGGACTGATAGAGAGCCCGCTTCGTGTCCTCTCAAAGGCGTTAGCTTAGGCCTACGTGACCTATTTTCCGCCTACTAATAACGCCTTGGGACACCCTTTAACATTATTCGACTGCTAAACGATCTATAATATTTCAATTCATAATATCCCTTACTTCATGAATCGCATCATTATTATCCGAAATACATTTAATATCATATAGGCCTAGTTCCGCAATCTCCACTATGGGCGGGGATCGCTCGCTACCTCTACGAACCTTGAACGCTCAGTACCGCTAATTGGCGGGGCATTCGAAATTACTCTGAAATTTCTGAATATTACAATCGACCCCCCTAAAAAGACAGCACTGTCCTCATGTGCTGAGAAGACCATTCATACGACCCCCCTATAAATTTGTTCTAGAAACTGCATCTTACCCCTTTTGCTAACGCAGCATTCCCGTCTTCTCTTTCTCCTCTACACTCGACCCCACCTAAAATAAAAACAGCCTGCCCTCATGTGCTGATGAACAACTTTAGACCCCCTTCACTCGTACTATTCCACTCACAGCTACACTACCATGTCTTCCCCCCATTTCTCTTCTTCTAGCCAACTCAATAACCAACCAGAACATCACGCTCCCCTTTTGCACTGGCTCCTTACGACGAACCAGGTCAAAATTAATACAGCCCAAACAAACTGCTCTCCTTTTCCCTGGCCCTATGACTAACGAGTAACCAGTGTCAACCAATACTCAGTCAAAGCAAACATGCTCTCCTTTTTGCTGGTCCTTGAACTAAGAGGAACCAGTGTCAAAAACAATACACAGTCCAAAACAACATTCTTCCTTTTGCCTGGCCCTTGACTAAAGAGGAACCAGTGTCAAAAAATATACTCGTCCACGTTCTCCGAACCTCATGCCGCATACCAACCCTCTCACCAATGTTAACCAGTCCCAGGTTAGTGAGGCCCTGGACATTACACTGTACTCTCATCCCTCTCATGACAGTAACCACTTACTCACGCACATCTCTGACCTAACCATCTCTCCATCCCCCCTGCCTACTCACACATCCTCAACTCACCCTCGACAACCTGCCCCTTCTCATTATAAACCCTGCAACCTAAACTGTAATTTGTCCGCTTCGTCTTTCAGTTGCGGCTCGATCCGACTCTCTTAACTTACTTCTCCATCTCCATCATCTGGAGTGGGGGCTCCTCGTCTTCCTCCTCGGATTCATCCATCGCCTGGGTACCTCCGGATGCCTAGGGTGGAGCAGCCTTCACAAGTTGCTCCGGTTTCCCACTCTCGCTTCCAAGGTCTTCTTCCCACTGGTCGCAATGCGATGTAACCAGGCCTTGGTTAGGGACCTCAACAATGGGCCATACTCGTATCAACCAATGGTTTGCAGCTTACACCGGCCTATTTTTACTTGTTCCTCAGCAAAACCTCCTGCCCACTTCCTCGCTACTCTCGTGGGCTTTCTCTGCTCTTTTTCTTCTATTTATTTTCCTTACTCTCCCGAACATTGATCTCCACTGCTTCCTGCATCGTCGTTGTGCCGGGCTCTAATCACCATCACCCACTCATCCTAACCGGCTCTGGGGCTAGTTCCGGCCTAAGGTCAAAACGGCAGGTTTGGGTTCTCTCCCGTAAAACAACGGAATGTGAACACCCTGTCCGTGGCATGCGAGTCGCGTTGTTTGGTTGACACCACTGGCCTGCAGATCTCTGGCCACCTATTCTTTTCCTCTGCTCGAGGGTGGCCAGCGAGACGCGTGCAGGTTCGATTGAACCGTTCCACCCATGCCATTTCCCCTGTGGGTGATATGCTGACTTCCTTATTTTCTTCACCCCAAAGGTGGCACAAGTTGTCGGACAATGCACTGCCAAAATTTCCTTCCTGATCGGTCAACAGTCGCTCAGGTGCCCCACTGCCATGAAGGATTCGATTCACCCTGATCTTTTGCAATCTCGAGGCTTTCGTTGGTCTTTGTGTGAAGGCCCAAGTGTAACGACTGTATATGTCAACTTATCAGGACCTCTCCAATCCTTGCCGCCTTGTCCAGCAAGGTGAAATCTGCGGCCATTTGTCTCTAATGGTTGGCACTTCATCGTCCCTACATGCAGTGGGCTTCGGCACTTCAATCTTTTTGCTACTCCCACCTCTCGCAGCTGTCTATGTAGTCCTCGCACTGTTCCTCTCTCTCCATGCCTGACCAGAACCCTCGCTCCTGCACCGCGACGTGTGCGATCTCGCACCTGATGGCCGAAACCGTCGTGGCAGGCTCCTAGTCAAAGCCTCCTGCAAGTTTGGAGTAACACTGGGCACCGCTCCCATCCATAGATTCTCCCTTCGGGTCTTCTATGCCAACAACATCTGCTCTTACTATCAGAGGATTTCCTACTCGTACATCTTGCGGAAATCTCATTTTTGAGCTCTACCTGTAACCTCATCCTCTGCAGCTACTCCCCCACCAAACCCTCTTCGCAGTTTTTGTCATATAGTCCATGCTTCTTGCTCCTTAACGCATCCCATCCACGTCCACATGTTCCTTCCTTCCTGCCGCCGTTCTCCTCTAGTAACATGCAATCGCTTGTATACTCTTCTTCACGATCTTCCTCCTGTTCGCGCCGGGATTCTAGATAGAAGTATCCGCCCACTGTTGTTGCTTCCCCGGCTTGTACCTCTATAGCAAGTTAACTGCTCGAGATCCGAATTCCCACATACTTTCCACGGCACCTAGCTTAGTCCTTCTCCCGTGCTGATGGGTTTGTTATCTGTAAGACTGTGGAACTGTTTCCCTGCAAATAATCCCCTAATTTTATCCCTACTGCCCATTTGAGTGCGTATACATCCGTCGAACTTACGAGAACTTAGTTGTTCATGTTACTTTCTGGATTTCCTCAGAGCCCCCATCTCGCATAGCACACCGGATGCAGCATGCCTCCTTCCGCTGGACAGCACCGCACTTCGCCACGAAAACTTGCATCTGTTTCTAATGAATAACTCCTGAGTGAAATCTGGGCAAGCCAACACCGTGGTCTGCGTCCTTTCTTTCACTCCTCAAAAGCCTGTTGCTGTTCCTCGCTCCATTCACTATCTACACCGATCCTAGATTTCCATGCATCAACGCATGCAGTGGAGCATCTTATTTGGGTAACAAACCCTTTTTAACAATTTCCTATAAAAATGATGTGAACCCTACAAAGACCGCACATCTTCCCACGCTGAGGTACTGGCTCTCTTACTGACCCTAATCTTCTCATGATCGCTGTGATGCCTTCAGCTGACACCTGATATCCTAAATCACTTACTTTTGAAGCCATTATTTCGCAATTGTTTAGGTTACATCTTAAAATTATTCCCCTCATCACTGCAAATAATACCCTCAATCAGACTAAATGTTTATCTATTGTACTTGAAAACACCAATCAATCATCAAGGTATACAAGCAACAGGAGACGATCTTACCCTAAATCCGCTTCCATGTATCTCTGAAAAGGTTCCCGGACTATTTGACAATCCATAGGCAGTCGCCTGTACTCCAAAAGTGTCGCGAAGCTTGTTGCTGAAGCAGTCCTTTGGACGGTGCTGAAAGGTTACTTTCTATCTGGTGATATCCCGCCGCCAGATCAAACGTTGAGAAAAACTGGGCCCCCGTCAGAGATTCTAGAGTTTCATTTATCCTAGGCAGAGGAAACGCATCGCGTACCGTGACCTTATTTAAGTCACGATAGTCAATGCACAACCTCAGCGTCCCGTCCTTTTTCCTCACTACTACAATGGCGGCAGAGTACGGACTCTCACTATGCTGAATTACTCCCTGATCTAACAGCTGGCTAATGTGCTGCTTCACCTCTGGTACCTGGTTTGGAGGGATCCTCCGATATGGCACCCTAACTGGCCTGTCTGTGGTCACTGGGATCTCATGCTGAACCCCAATAGCCTTTCCTATGGGCTGGCCCTCTTCTTCAAAAATATCACTGAACTCTTCTATTAAACACCTAACTGCACTCTCTTGTCCCTCATTCATTTCCTCCGTGTGCACTTTGACCTCCGTACGGGCATCCGGTTGCACTGTCCTCACATTCACCTCTTCACTGATGTCTTCCTCGACTTCCGTCCCCGAAGCCACTTTCCCAATCCGCCAATTGCCCCTCAAGCTCCTACGACTATCAGACAGATTTGCCACCAACACCTGGGTCATGCCTCTCACCACTCTTACAGCTGTCGGCAACACTATCACACCCTCAGGCATCCAACCTTCATCCTCTATTGTTAGAGGTTCAATCACTACTTCTTTGTTAGCTACCTGGCTTAATGAGGGAACACATACTGACAGCAACCGAGTACTCCGGGGAGGAATGGTTGGTCTTTCCTTCCTCTCTGTCATACAATACCCCAGGCTGATGGCCTCTATTGCACATAACTGCCTAACCTCATGCAAGCAATTTTCCCACTGAGCGGTGCTCCTGGCTTCCCTGCACAAGTGATACATGTGCGGCCAGATCTCCGCAACCTCCCCCAGCACATTCATCCCCAACAACCCGACATGAGCTTGCCCCTTACCCTGGGTCTCAATCCCTGGACAAACCAACATCCCCACATCAGTGACTTCCACCCCACATACGACCATAGTGACCCGAATACACCCCACACACGGCACTGGAAACCCTGACGCCCCTTTTACCCTTATTCGAGTGGGCTGCAACACCACGCCTGCAGGCTCCAGCTCCCGACGGTAGAAAAGTTCATCAATTAGCGACACTTCTGCCCCAGCATCTGCTAAACCCCACATTTCACGACCCGCTACCAGCATCGAGACCTTAGGACACTCTGCTTTCAGCCTTAAGGTACCTTCTGTTGTGATTAAATTTGTCATGCGAACCACGCTTGACCATGGGTCCGCTCTCTCTTGGCTCATAACATCGCCGGTGGAATCTATTGGTGAGGCCAGGAACGGTTGGCGGGGACTGCCTGGCCTTGGCCATTTCCCGACCGCCAGTTCCGATTGTTATTTCCAACTCGATACTGGCCATTGGCCACGTATCCCCTTGGGACACTCTCTCCTGGTCTGGACCCGTTTGTGCAATTGAAACTGAAATGGCCCTCTTGTCCACACGCATAGCACCTCGGGGAAATCGAGCCTCCAGTCTGCGGCTCGTTCTCTCTTCCTTTAGTCAGCGGTACCTCCCTCAAAGCTTCTCGTTTTTGTTCCGCCTCTCTCAGCCCCGTGATCCACTCGTCTAGACTGTGGTGAGGATACTTCTTGATCTCATCCACTAACCACATACGGCTTTGTTCCTCCTTGAGCCCCCGAGTGATTGCATCTCCCAACAGGGCCTTATCATATTTATGATCATGGTGGTTCAACTCATCGTTTAAATCTAGCATAGCGTCATAATATTCAAGAAGCGTTTCGTTGCTCCCTTGTTTCCGCGTCATCACCTTCTGAATGGCGTCGTACGTGGCCGTCGGTCCGCCATATTGCTGCTTCAAATAACAAGTTAACTCATCTACGGTTTCCCAGTCTCTGCGTGCGTTGTATACGCGATCTGCCGCAGGCCCCGCAAGATGCCTTATTATGAATTGGATTCGACTGACTTCGTCTCCGTCTAGCAGCTTGAGGGTTCGGTCAACCTCTCTTAACCACTTTCCTACCTCTATTCCTGGCCTACCGTCGAACTTAGACATGGTCAACCCGGCCCCGAGACTAGTTCCCTCTCTACTATTGTGTCTCCTCATCTCCCACATTGTCTCATCGTGCTGTATTTTATACTGTGTCTTTACCCTATCTAGTGCATCCCCCAACAGAGCTATGTGTTGTTGGTGTTCCGTCTCTAACTGTTGCAATTGTGTGTGGTACTCCCCCCTTAACTGTTGTACATATACTCCATACTCCCCCCTGATTTGGTTCACCCATGCCTGACATTCCCCATTGATCTTCCCTTCTAACTGTTCCAATCGCTCCTGGTACTCACCCCGGATTTTCCCCTCTAGCTTCCCAATACGTTCCACGAACTCTTCTCTCAACTGCACCGTCAACCACAACAACCCCATTCCCACGGCGAGCATGAGTAGAGTTGGGGTCACACTCTCTACCGTTTCCATCCACTCCATGATTACGCTCATTATCCCAACCACAGAACTATCAGTCACGAAATAAAATTAACTACGCTCTGCTACCATTTGTAACCGGTCGGAATTTACTGGACTTTAATTTCTCACTTGACTTGGGGTTTATTTAAAATTAATAGATGGTAATGGCAGTGGAAGCGCCCCTTTGAGAAAAATCCCGAACCAGCACAAGAACACTTAAAACTACTAAACAAAATAAATTGTCCGTGACCCGTGGAAGGATAGCATCTGTGACTGGGATGAATGAGACACACTGTTACATTTAGACACTTATATTCCCTCCAACACTACAAACACAATCCAATAATGGTACACCAATATGTGCACCTCTTAACTTGAACTCAAAACACTACTCTGAGGAATAAAAGTTATACATGATATAAAAATTATTAGAACCTCAGGCAACAATAAATTTGAAGTATTAAGAACTGTTCCGTGCACACATGAAACAGGCCTTAAAGGCTTTCACACAATAATATCAGTCACTTAGGTACCAAAAAAAGAAATTAACTACTCTACAATGAATAGGCCTTAAGGGCACTCAACAAAATTATATGTCACTGAGGAATGGTAATAAAAATGAGAAATTAAATACTCTACAATGAATAGGCCTTAAGGGCACTCAACAAAATTATATCAGTCACTGAGGAAATGGTAATAAAACATGAAATTAAATACTCTACAATGAATAGGCCTTAAGGGCACTCAACAAAATTATATCAGTCACTAAGGAAATGGTAATAAAATATGAAATTAAATACTCTACAATGAATAGGCCTTAAGGGCACTCAACAAAATTATAGCACCCCAACAGATGCACACTTCCTAACCTAACCTAACCACTACTCTGGGGAACAAGGTTATACCTGAGATCAGAATTATGAAGAACAATCAGAGGCATTAAAAGAATCAAATCACAGTATCACTCTGGTTCCACTTGATGGCACAAACATTCAAAACAATATTATCAAAATTATCTAGAAACTATTAAATTACACCCGTAATAAGGGAGGGAAAATGTTCCTCCAGGTATCTCCTAGAGACCTAGACTCACGGTCTCAGTGTGTGACCATTAGTCTACTCAGATAGCCTCAGTGTACTCCCAGTGCGTCCATAAAGCGGACGGGAGTGAGCCAATCAGACCTTGTACAGTTGAGAGAAGCTTTAGCGTCCCGTGTCGTTTAGTTGTCGGGAGCACTCGTTCACTCAAGAGATCCTTTGCTACCCCGCTAAACAGTGACAGGCCTACTTTGATCGGTCCAATGGCGACAATCGCCACCCTCAATCCTCAACGGCAGTCTCAAACGGCAGTCAATCTCAGGTCAACTCCAGTCAACTTCAGTCAAGTGGGTTCTCACGGAAACCCTGAAATGAACTCACTGTTAGCTCTAGTTTACTTTATCACTGCCCTATCTAACCCTGTCTGAGATCGAATGAGACTTACTTGTTATACTGCAATATTTCAGCACAGGTGACTAGGCCACGTGACTATTTCTGGGACAGACGCGCAGGGACGTCTTGTTCGTGTGAGTGCTATCCGGGACTGAGAGAGAGCCCGCTTCGTGTCCTCTCAAGGCGTTAGCTTAGGCCTACGTGACCTATTTTCCGCCTAACTAATAACTCCTTGGGACACCCTTTAACATTATTCAGACTGCTAAACGATCTATAATAATTTCAAATTCAATAATAGTCCCTTAACTTCATGAATCGCATCATTATTAATCCGGTAAATTACATTTAATATCATATAGGCCTAGTTCCGCAATCTCCCACTATGTGCGGGGAGCGCTCTCTTCCCTCAGACGACCTTGAACGCTCAGTACCGCTAATGGCGGGGCATTCGAAATTACTCTGAAATTTCTGAATATTACAATCGACCCCCCTAAAAAAAGACAGCACTGTCCTCATGTGCTGAGAAGACCATTCATACGACCCCCCTAAAATTTGTTCTAAGAAACTGCATCTTACCCCTTTTGCTAAACGCAGCATTCCCGTCTTCTCTTCTCTCCTGCTAACATATATATATATATATATATATATATTTTTATATATATATTTATATATATTCATATATATATATATATATATATGTAATACTCAGAAATGTCTGAGTAATTTCGAATGCCCCGCCATTGGCGACACTGAGCGTTCAAGGTCGAGGGAGGGAAAAGAGCGCTGCCTGCTCGTAGCGAGAATGCGGAACTAGGCCTATATGATATTAAATGTAATTTACCGAATTAATAATGATGCGATTCATGAAGTTAAGGGACTATTATTGAATTTGAAATTGTTATAGATCGTTTGGCAGTCTGAATAGTGTTACGGGTGTCCCAAGGAGTTGTTAGTTGGGCGGAACATATGTCACGTAGACCTAGGCTGGCGCCTTGAGAGGACACGACGCTGCCTCTCTCTCAGTTACGGGGAGCGTTCACACAGACAAGACGTCCCTGCGCGTCCGTCACAGAAATAGTCACGTGGCCTAGTCACCTGTGCTGCGCGATTGCAGCATAACAAGTAAGTCTCATTCCATCTCAGACAGGGTTAGATAGGGCAGTGATAAAGTAAACTAGAGCTAACAGTGAGTTCATTTCAGGGTTTCCGTCAGAACCCACTTGACTGGAGTTGACCGGAGTTGACCGGAGTTTGACTGCGAGAGATTGACTGCCGTTTGAGACTGCCGTTGATGATTGAGGGTGGCGATTGTCGCCATTGGACCGATCAGTGTAGGCCTGTCACTGTTTAGCGGGGTAGCAAAGGATCTCATGAGTGAACGAGTGCTCCCGACAACTATACGACATGGGACCAGCATCAGCAGTGGGTGATCAGTCCTCTCCCTCGGCTCACAACGCCACATGTCCCGAGCCGCTTAGGGAAACCCTCTTGCTAACGGGAAGCTAAAGTTTCTCTCAACTGTACAAGGTCTGATTGGCTCACTCCCTTCCGCTTTATGGACGCACTGGGAGTACACTGAGGCTATCTGAGTAAACTAATGGTCACACACTGAGACCGTGAGTCTAGGTCTCTAGGAGATACCTAGAGGAACATTTTATCTCCCTTATTACGGGTGTAGTTAATACCATTTCTCAGACTGATATTATCTTGACGTGTGTAGTTTAATATTTCTTAAATAATTTTGATAGTAGTGTTTTTTGAATGTTTGTGTCATTAAGTGGAACCAGGATGATACTGGGGTTTGATTCTTTTAATGCATCTAAATTTTCTCCATAATTCTGATCAGGTATAACCTTTGTTCCCCAGAGTAGTGTTTAAGTTAGGTTAGGAAGAGTGCATCTGTTTGGGGTAATATAATTTTGTTGAAAGCCCTTAAGGCCTATTCATTGTAGAGTGTTTAATTTCTTATTTTTATTACCATTTCCTCAGTGACTGATATAATTTTGTGAAAGCCCTTAAGGCCTGTTTCATGTGTGCAGGCAACATTCCTTAATACTTCAAATTTATTGTTGCCTGAGTTTCTAATAATTTCTAGATCCTGTATAACTTTTATTCCCCAGAGTAGTGTTTTAAGTTTAAGTTAAAAGGTGCGCATATTGGTGTACCATTATTTGATTGTGTTTGTAGTGTTGGAGGGAATATAAGTGTCTAAATTTTACAGTGTGTCTCATTCATCCCAGTCACAGATGCTATCCTTCCACGGGTCACGGACAATTCATTTTGTTTAGTAGATTTAAGTGTTCTTGTGCTGGTTCGGGATTTTTCTCAAAGGGGCGCTTCCACTGCCATTACCATCTATTAATTTTTAATAAACCCCAAGTCAAGTGAGAAATTAAAGTCCAGTAAATTCCGACCGGTTACATATATATATATATATATATACTGTATATATATATATATATATATATATATATATATTTATATATATAGGCTGATACCCACACGGAAAGAAGAAAACACGAAGTTCCCAAGCGCTTCCGTGTAATTCACATCTTCAGGGGTGAGTACTCACCCCTGGAGATGTGAATTACACGAAAGCGCTTGGGAACTTCGTGTTTTCTTCTTTCCTTGTGGTTATCAGCATATACCTAAATCACGCGCACATACAGTGATTTACTTGCCTATATATATATATATATATATATATATATATATATATATATATATATATATATATATATATATATATATATATATATACCTATATATTTATATATATATATATATATATATATATATATATATATATATATATATATATATATATATATATATAACTCTACACACAATGTTTTTGTCCTAAATGGACACTTTTAGCAGGGTCTGTGGTAAAAAAAAATTCCAAAGTTGAAAAATAAGGACCACCCTCTTATATATATATGTATATATATATGTATATATATATATATATATATATATATATATATATATATATATATATATGTATATATATATATATATATATATATATATATATATATATGTATGTATATATACATATATATAT
The DNA here is from genome assembly GCA_958450375.1 of Homarus gammarus. Classification (NCBI taxonomy): domain Eukaryota; kingdom Metazoa; phylum Arthropoda; class Malacostraca; order Decapoda; family Nephropidae; genus Homarus; species Homarus gammarus. Next base: position 961,002 of record CAUDMG010002550.1, read on the forward strand.
ATATATATATATATATATATATATATATATATATATATATATATATATATATATATATATATAGGCAAAGAATGCAGGAATACTGTTTATCTTGAACAACCTTAAGGATAAGCATAAGCGTAAGCTATTAATCAGTGTAAACGAAACATGAAATTGGTGTCATTAACCTACATAGTGATTCTACAATGTATTACACTGGAAGCACTAGAATTACGAGTTTTCATTTGCAGATAGGACTGTCGCCAACATCTTTGAGGAAACATGCCACCGACACGTTGCCTGCAATACATGAGGGTGGATCTCCATCCATGGTGTGGGTGATGTGACACAAATTTAGGGAAAGTTCACTTCCCAGAAATATATAGACATCCTACAAAATTTCTTCCTTCCTTCCGTCCTTCCTTGCAAGAACGAAACTTCCCGTTCCAACCAGGTCCAGTCATTTTCAAGCACGATCGCTGCCCCATCCACACGGCCAGAGTAGTCACGGACTGGTCACGGACTGGTTTCTGATGGAGTGGCCAAGCAAGGGTTGCGACTGTAATCCTTTAGAAACCTATAGGAGACAATGGAACAATACGTGGGTGGCTGCAACAGAGAGGAAATCTAAACAGCTGATGGAATATACAAGAAGGCGTGAGGATAGACAATGTATAAAATGTGAAATACATGCTAATACTATAAACAGTAATATTGAGGTAATGCGTGAGTTATTATTACCTTATACTTAAGTAAATTATACATTACACGTGATAAAGATCCAACTAAATGATTATTTAAAGCTTGATGAAACGGTCGCTTAAATAGCATGTTAGACAATGAATTTGTAAATAGGCCGACAAAATTAGCAACTGCCTTAGTGTCTCGAGGAAAAAGATAATGTTTGATTTTTCTACCATTAAGTAATGAGCGCACATGATGAATACCTAGTAGGTTGACCGAGTTTGAATCACACCGTGCGTGGGGGGAGGGGGGGGGGGAGAAGTAAGAATAAAAACGAAAAATATATTTAGAGAGTCATTAAAAATTAGCCTATTACTCTCTACATTTACAAAATTGCCATTATAGATAAAGCGGACTTCTCGGAGATTTATACACACACCCACATGTGTATGTAATATATATAATATGTATTGCATCGGGATTAGAATACAATATATGGCCATTAAGGAAAACCAAAAACAGATGCTGTAGTTATGACTGAGTTGCTAATCTCTGACTGGGAAATTTTTTATGGCCAGTCAATACTATGGATGGTAAAATTAATGAATTGTGAAATTCACTGAAAAATAGGTTGGTGTTAAATAACTGTATTTAGGTATAGGATAGAGTGCAAATGGAATCAACATCTACTCCGGGCAGTGGTTAACCATACCAGGTAGAGCAGCGTGGTTAGATCTAAGTGGAATCATTCCCTTTTAGTGTAGTCGCTTAAGACGTTGTTCACGGAAGCTTCTTCTATTTAGACTATACAAACAAGATTCATTAAAGTTATTCTAATATAAATCGGTGCTTACTAGCCTCCTCACCAAATCTCAGCAAATATAGTGCTCTCATTTGAAACTCGTTTACCAAGAAAAATAATTATGCGAACCAATTCATAGGGTAATTAATGCATGCCTTCTTCCTAATTATACACACCACTGCTTGCATAGGCTGCACTCAGCCTGTCTGAATGAATTGGGAATATTGATTTTTTTTTCAGAAAATGGCAACTTTTATTCTCAGTGTTTATTTACATCATGCTGTAACCTTTGAGGATGATGGAGAATAAATATAAAATGAGTCTAGCCATGACTGGCTGCTCGCTAACTTATACACCACTGTAGACGGTCATGTTTATTAGTCAATTGCTTCTTAAATATATGGCAACCATATTACACCTCGTAGCATAATCTTTGTGTAATTTGACAATTCTATGAATTAAGTATGTCTTTCAAATACTTTGTCATACTTGATTGTACAGCCAATGTCATGGATATTCATTAAATAAATAACAGTAGTTCCCAGTAATTAGGCTCTGCCACGCTTAATTAATTATATTACAGGTTAATGCCTATCGACTGCACAAGGGTCATTAAGGTAAATAAGACTTCCGTCACACCCCAGGTGGAAAAGGTAGTGTTTTTCCCTTCTCATAGCAGTGATACATGGCCTCTGATGCCAAGAGCGGTGGATTAATTTCAATTTTCCCCTGTAACTATGGCCGGCGAAGGCGACACAGATATCGTAACAAGCGTTACAGAAAATGTGAATGTTGTTGGGCATTATCATGAGTGTGGTGTGAGTTTGGTTTGTGCGAGGGTCTGTTCGGGTGACAGTCGTTGCACAGATCAGAGGTGACTAAATATTAGCTCACAGCCAGTATGAGTAAATTATGGTATTAAGCGATAAGTTAACTTATTATGTGCTTCTAAATAATAAAAAAAATCCAGTGTTGTTAGCCGCACAATTCCTCCCGCCCACCTCTTAAACCTCCGCCCCCCCCCCCCCCCCCCCCCCCCCACCCACCAAGCCCGTCGCCTTCCTCTCCCACCGGCCCTGGCTCTCTGAGACAATCATTGACAGCGCTGACTGTCGCAGGTGGAAGTGTGGGAGGCTGTACATATTGTTTTACCTTCATCAATAACGTGTTAGTGTAATGCACGACAAAATAGATGTCATTGTGAAACAGAATTCAAAAGCAATATTTCCTGTGTGTGTGTGTGTGTGTGTGTGTGTGTTTGTGTGTGTGTGTGTGTGTGTCTGTGTGTTTGTGTGTGTGTGTGTGTATGTGCGACCGCAAGCGTGCCTGTGCGTGTGAATAATTGTTATTGCAATTTCTCCATCTTTTAGATGTCTTCGTATTTCTATTTTTTTATGATAAAATGAGCGATAAAATTATCAGTAGTAATAGTAAGTATAATATTATTAATACAAACCATAATAGCATCAATAACAATAACAATAATTTAAAAACAAAATATAATTAATAATAATAAAAAAAATTGCTAGTCTCACATCAAAAATGATTACATAAATTTAACGTAAGCATCCAACGCGCATGCGTGCCGTAGGTGTCAACAAAGGCTGTAAGAGACTGCTCCTTAAAAGTCGTATTTCTGACGAATTCAGCGAGTCTACTAATCCCAGTCTGTGCAGAGAACTAAAGTAAGACCCCAGTTATCAGCACAGTGGCATCTATTTTATTTTTAGCTTTTGGTCTTTGTCATTTTGGGGAAAAAAAACACATCTTGTCCAACCACCCGGTCCCTCTGGTCGAAGTTTTTCAAGTTTGCGCATGCGCAATGTGAAGTGTGACAAACCAGTGACGTTTTCACCACGCCACCTGACTGCAGTGGGGCCAACGTGCCCTATGCCCACCGTTAAACGCTCCCGTTCGTTGGAGAAGGTGGCTATAGGTGGCAATGATGCTGACGACTTTCATCTTGAAGATAAGTCTAAGAAGCAGAAACCTCAGAAGTCAGGGTCTCCAGCACGGGCTACGGCTCCCTCTCGCTTCCCGTCTGCGGCTGTAGAGGGTAATCTTTTGCCGTCGGGGTCCCCAAGTGAGCTTACATGTGGCTCAATGACTGATCCTCCGCCGACGATGGACATAGGGGATTCTCTTCGTCTCCCTGCCCCGTCGCGCCTTCGTCGTATCGCCTTTCCTCGGGACTTGCCTCTGAGCACACGGACGACCTGGTTCTTCCGTCACTGCCCTCCATTTCAGGACTCAACACATCACCTCCGCCGAGGTCCTACAGCCGTAATAGTCACCACACAAATGGACGAGACGGTACGCCTGCTCTCTCAAGTAGGCCTTCCTGCTCCCCAGGGGGAGGTGATGCTGAAGTTCACCACCATCACCCCAGAAACTCGTCGTACTAAGGTAATGGTTCGCCACGTACCCTGGGAGATCTCAGGGTATCAACGATCTTCGCCCTCTTCTCCCACAACTACTCGACATGGAACGCCTATTCAACCCGGTCTCCAAACGTCCATCCAACGAACTCATCGGCTGGTGGGTGGGCCCCCTACCTCCGATGGTGAATGTAGGACCTATTCACAACTGTACTCTCGACCGATTTATCGGAACCCCGAAAATCTGTGGTCGCTGCCAATCGTGGAAACACCGCACCTGGGAGAGCACGAGGATGGTCGCCTACGGTTTCTGTGTGGTTCCTCACTACACAGTGGAATGCAAATCGAAAATTTAAAACAAAATCGCAGTTATTCCACGGTGTGTCAATTGCCATGGCAGTCACCACGCCTGGAATGCCAATTGCCCACAGCGTCCTGGCACTCGCCCGGGGAATACTTACCTTGTACCACCGCCCTCATCTCTGACGAAACCTTACTCCTATCCACCACCGCCTCTTCCATCCACCAAGGATTTCCCATTGATCTCCTCTCCTCTACCATCCCCCCTATCACCCCTACCATCCATCCCGTCTCCCCTCCCTCCCTCTCCCTACCTTTCTTGGAACAAGGTCGTTGCCGGCCCTGCCACACAGTCACTACTACCTCCTGCCCACCTGGACCCCAGCTGTCCTTCACCAGCACCATCACCTCTTGCTCACCTGAACCCTCACCGTCCCTCTCCGTCGCAACCACCACCACCTGCCCAGTCGGGCCCTCTACAACCCTCGCCATCACCTCCAGCTCCTGCACAGGTACACCAAGTTGGTTCTATGGAAACAATCACTCTCCGTCTGGATCGCCACTCGAAGCAAATCAACCTTCTCTCTGCTCAACTCGACTCGTTTGTGAAAACAATTGCGACATTGCAGAGGCAACAACAACTCATTCTGGACACCCTGACCCAACAGGGATGCACTTTGCAATCCCTGGTGACCCGCTTCCTTCCTTCTCCTGAGTTGGAGGATCCATCCCTCGCTCTCCCACCCCTCCCTCTCCAATATCCTCAACAGAATTTGGTACCTCCTCCGGAGTCCTGTTTATCCCCACCGACTCATCTCACACTGGAGGCCGTTCCCTCCTCTTCTTACAATGGAACATACAGAGACTTAGACCTCGCCTGACAGACCTCGCCCAGTTTGTGCTCTCCCATCAAGTAGATGTTGCTCTACTTCAGGAAACCGTCACAGACGATGTTACTCCACTCCTCCTCTCTGGCTATACTGTTTACACCCTGCCTCGGTACCGTGGGCAGGCTCGTGGCTTCCTCACCCTTGTGCATAACACCATTCTATCTGTTCGTCTCCCTTCACCTGACTCACATGGACCCCCGCCTGAATTACTTTCTGTCTTCCTTACTCTTGGTGACCGGACCCTTAGTGTAGACAATGTTCATTTCAAGAGTGATTCTCTCTGGATCCCCAGGTCCACGACCTCCATGATGAAGGTTCCCACTATTGTTCTTGGAGACTTTAATGCCCGCCATCCCACTCTTACTCCAGATCATCGCACTCCATGTACCCTTAGCGGATCACATCTCTCACAGTTTCTTAATGGGGATGCTGATGTTCGCTTTGTCCTGACGATCCTACTCGCCTCCCCCATAGTTTCTTTGATGTTGGCTTACTATTAAACTGTCATACCTCCTTTCATCCTACCGTCTGCACTGAGCCTGCTCTGTATAGTGACCATCTTGCCGTTAGTACCCATCTCAGGCTCTCCTTCTCTGCCCCGACATCAGCTCCTTATCGATCCTCTCGCCTTCGTCTCACACAAGATGCTGTTCTTTCCGTTTTTACTCAATACCTTTCTACCTGGGCGGATTCCTATGTTGTCCCCCAGTCCCTTGACTCTTACAGCGCTGATTTTGTTGATGCCGTGTATGACTCTGGCAATCGCGCTGCCCCTCCACGCCCTCCCCGTCATCCTAGAAGTGCTACCACTTACTGGTATCGTATCCCTGCCATGAGACATCTCCGGCAGGTAACCCGTGATCTCCACTCTGCCAAACGGAGGTCGGATTAATGCTATACGGGGTACTCGACGGAGGCCTCCTCCCCACCCTGACCCCGCTTCCCTTGCCTGCTCTTTAATGGAGGATTGGGCACGAGCTTCCTCCCCTGAGGCACTTCCAGATCCAATGCAGGAGGCAGTGCAGGCTCGCATCGATGCGTCTGAGCCTGTTGTTTGTGGTGCTCTTACCTCCCCTGCCCCCACTGATCATCCCATCACACAGGTCGAGCTTGACAGTGCTTGTCGCTCTAAAAAATACACGTCTCTCCTGGGGATGATCAGATAACCTACTCCGTCCTAAACGCCTGTGCTAATATTCCTAACGGTCCCTTGCTTGCTCTCTATAATATGTCTTATGAACATTTGGTTCTCCCGTCTAACTGGAAAAATTCCTCTATTATCCCCATCCCTAAGCCGGGAGATCCTGGGAAATATCGACCCATTAGTCTTACCTTCTGTGTTTGCAAGATGATGGAGAGGATACTCCATCGTCGCCTTCTTCACACCATAGGCGGCTTCCACAACTCCCTCAATGGTTTCATACAACATCGCAGCACAGCACAATCCATTGCTTCCTTTTATTGCAGTCGGACTGCCCGCGTCTCCGTCTTCCTTGATATCAAGGGAGCCTTTGATACGGCTCAGCCTGCCCTCATTTTAGCTGAACTTGCGCGGTTAGGGGTTAAAGGGGGACTTCTTCGATGGATCGCCTCTTACCTCACTGGACGTCACGCCCTGGTTCGCGTTGAAGGCTCTATATCTCCTGTTCAAGAAATTAATCTTGGCACCCCTCATGCACTCCACTGCATCTCACCCATGGCCGACAGAAGTTGCCCACTCAGGATATACCGACGATGTCCTCGTATCATCCCAGCAGCCTTGGCCAGATGGATCGCGTCACCGTATTTGCTTGCTTGTGCCAGGATTGAGCGAACATCGTTCTCAAAGGCCAGAAGGATATCTCTTCCTTGGTGATAAGCTTGCAGCTGGGGGATGTGAAAAAGCAGCTGGTCCTTCAGTCGAGTAGCATGAACATCGGGCGATCCAACACCCAGCTGCTCAAGTTTCTGTCTGTTGAGTGTGACCATGTCAGCAAGGCTGATGGGTGGTTCAGTACCTTCACTAGAAGCTTTCATTTGAGTGATGTAAGAGACCAGTTCAGAGAAAGCAGTTGGGTATGCGTCCTTGTTCGGATGAAGCTCTTGTGCTTCTTCTTGCTCATGAGCATTTAGGTGTGTTCTTTCTCGGTAGTACAGGTCTGCCAGGCAGCGAGGGTGATACTTCAGTTCTTGTGCCACAACATCTCCTGCACTTAGTTTGGCAATGAGTTTTCCATCGCTAAGTGTCTTCGCACAATCATTCAATCTTTTGTTAAGTTTCATTGTCATTGCATGTCTTATGTCATCTCCCGAAGCTTCTTCCTCACATAGAAAGCATTCTGTTGTTTTGGGGTCTCTGACCATTCGTGGTATCTTGCTACTGCCGCTCTCCTCTGTAGCAACTGCAGAGGTTGGCCTTTTCTGAGCTCTATTTAACTTTGTGTTGTTGAACAGAAGTCTACAACTCTCATGATACTGTGCCTTGTTTCTCCTCAAGGTCTCCTCTATCCCATCATATTCAATAAGTTTTGCAGGGTCAAGCTTGATTGGCAGTGCATTGATTGAATGAAATAGAGGAATATTCCTTGCCAAGCTCTTGTAACCGTCAACTCCTTTTCTGACAGGATTTGCATGTGGAGACTTAAGATCTTCCTTCTTATCCTGTTGACAAAGACAACACTTTGCCCAGTCAGTGAGGAATGATTTCTTGGTAGATTTTGTGTCCATAACTATTTTTGATCTTCAGGGCCGAGGGTTTATCCTTTTACCACCCTGATGAGCACTTTCTTGTATGGGATACAACTAGGTTCAGGCCTTTTGCCCTACACCTAGTCCGATCGTTCATCAAGTGTCATTAGTCCCGTGCGATCTGTACACCATCCAGATAACTAAAACGCCGTTATCCTTGGCTCGGCTCTCCCGCGCTGGCACATCCTGTCAATTCAGGTGCGGCTGCTTAACTGATTTACAGTTGGTTAAGCAGCATTTGGGACACTAAGCTGTTGCAGTATGGCATGCTTTTTCTTAGCTGACACTGAAACCCATGCTGGGTTGCACCGCAGTGATGTCACCAGTGTGCCCTGGTAGTGCCCGACAATCACTCTCTCACATGCAGAGACCCTCTGCATGCTACCCTCACCTAGTTGGAAAAAACATAAGACAAGTACATAAAACCAGTCATAAATAAGACAAATATATATCTGAGAGTATCAAAAATAGAAAAAATCATCTGAGCATGTTTGAAAACATACATATCGATACTAAGATCATTTAGATTGACCAACTACATCAATTTCTATAAAAAAAATCATCTTTCGAAGGTCAATTTGGCAGCCATCTTGAAAAATGGCCGACATCTTAGATTTTCTAATGGCCAATCAGGCAGATTTGACAATTAGCCCCTAGGGTATAATCATGCCAAATTTCATGCTTGTATCACCATTTGCACAATTTTTCCATTATCCACTCTGCTATAGGTCCCAGTACTTGTGGATCCCAGTCCCTAAATGGGCTCAAGTTTAAATGTTTTTTGTCCCTTTGGGTCCCAATCGCATTGCACCTTAATCTTAATGGGTCCTATTCCTAAATGGATCGCAAATAAAATTGGCCCCAGTCCCAGTGAACTCCAATCATAGCGGCCCCACAGTTCTAGCAAGTCCCAGTCATTATGGACTCTGATATTAATGGTTTCCTGTATTGATGACCCAGAGCTCTTAAAGGACGCAGTTCTAAAGTGCTTCAATATTATTGGTTAGGGTAAGTTAGTTGAGGTTAAGTTACATTAAATTAGGTTAAATCACTTTGTGTTAAAGCGAGGTCCGTTTACGTTAAGCGAGGTTAGTTTACGTTATGTTTAGCTGCGTTAAGTAAAGTTGAGTTGAGAGGTCAGGTTACGTTAAATTAAGTTAGGTTACGTTAAGCAAGTTTATTATACACTTCTTTAGATTGAAACCTATGAGAGTTAAAGATTATTTCACCTGCAAGTTCTCCAGAGCGTTACTTATGGATAAACGATACCCAAAGGATAGCCAGGAGACAGTATCTCTTACAAGACAGAGATATTTTCACTCACTATCATCATTTCCAGGAATGGTGAGCTTATCTCGAGGCTGAAATACTGCAGGGAAAGCTATAAGAGATTATTTTCAGTTCACGCGCGCGCGTGTGTGTGTGTGTGTGGCGACTTGCGGTGTTATGGTCAGTACTGTATGCTGGCCTCGCAAATAAAATATCTTAGTTTATAAAAATTACACACACACACACACGGAATACGTTAGCATATTACATCCCTTGATTTACGTTGTCGAGAAACACAACAGCACAGCATCTCATTAATATACCAACACACCAACAAAGTAACTCTGTAACACAGCGACACCGATAACCAACAAGACATGAACACAGAAACACAGCACCAACACTTAGAAATGTACAGAAAAACTCACAGATAGCAAGACGCTATCACAGTCTTTGTGGGTGTTGTCATATTTGTCAAATGGCAGGTAAGCCCAATCAAATAATATTACCTGCAGCACTAAAGCCAATTCCTGTGGTGGATGAACCAATCTCCAAGGTAATCATAGACTGTGTTGGTCCCCTCCCTTAGACAATAAATGGTAATCAATTTCCCTTAACTATTATGTGTGTCACTACTAGGTATCCAGAGGCAAATTCCCTTGCGTCGTATTATGCCCATGTCAATAACACCTGCATTAATTCGTTTTTTTACCCAGTTTGGCCTTCCCCGTGTTGTCCAGTCTGATCAATGAACAAATTTTACTTCTGGGATATTTCAACAAGCAATGGCCACCTTAGGTGTCACTCAAGATTTAGCATTTGCATACCATCCTGAAAGTCAAGGTGCTCTCGAGCGCTTTCACCAAGCGCTAAAGAACATGCTGAAAAAGTTCTATTTAGAGACCACAAAAGATTGGGATGAATTATTATTTGGTAGAGATACTAGAGGTCCTTTAAAATTATTACAAGAAAGTTACAATAAAGGTACAAGAGCTAGCCAAATTTAATTTGTTTGAGGCTCAGAAAAAAAATAAAACACATTATGATAAAGATACTGTGGATAGACAGTTCCAGCCAGGAGATAAGGTGTTACCATTTTTGCCCATTAGAAGATTCCCACTCCAGGCTAGGTACCCAGGACCCTTTGAAATTCTTAATAAAGAAGGCGATTTAAATTATGTAATAGCTACTCCTGGAAGAAGAAAAGATAAGAGATTGGTGCATGTAAATCTGTTGAAAGAGCATCACGCCAAGAAAAATGAGAAACTAAATTTGTTGGTGCCAAGCAAAGAAACAGAGAATGAGGTAAAATGTGAGACTGGTGAATATTTTATCGTGGGTGATAAGGAAATCTAATTAAAAAACTCTGATATATATTAAGTGGTATATATACTAAAACCACTCATTTACCACAGAAACAGTAGATTTGTATCCAGTGTCTCATTCAAGAGTTGGAAGATATATTTGCAGATGTGCCTCAGCCCATTCCAATAGTCACTCATGAAGTAGGCTCCCTATCGTGTTTCTCCAAGTAAACTGAAGATCCTGAGGGAGGAGATCCAGTTCCTGTACAACATGGTTTGGCAGTGCCGAGCAACAGTGAGTGGGCCTCGCCGTGTGTATTCGTACCCAAGACAGATGGGAGTTCACGCATGTGTACTGATTACAGGTGAGTTAATGCTCTCACATGAGCCGACTCCTTCCTGTTACCCCGAATCAACATCATTGACGCTGTTGGTAATGTCAGTTATGTCACCAAGCTAGACCTTTTAAAAGGGTACTACCAAGTGCTTTTTTCAGAAAATGCCATGAAGGGCTTTGCTCTTGTCACTCCAGAAGCCTTATATTAATACACTTATGCTTTTTGGTATGCAAAATGCCCCAGCTGTTTTGGAGGGAGTGCATGCCTATCTGGACGACCTGGTGATCAACTCGTCGTCGTAGAGTGAGCATCTATCTTTATTATGGGCTCTGTTTCAATGTTTGTCTGTTGCCAAACTCGTCAACCTGATTAAAACTAAGTTTGGGCATGCCCGGATAATCTTCCTCAGACATGAAGTAGGTGAGGAGCAATTACACTTGCCATGGCCAAAGTGGAGACCATTGATAACTTACCTGTCCCAACTAATCGCAGGGCGGTTCAACGTTTCTTGGGCATGGCTGACTACTACCAACGTTTCTGTCCAAACTTTTCTGAAGTAGCCGCCCCTCTAACTGACCTAGTCAGCCAAAAGAAAAAATTTGTATGGTCTTCTGCCTGTCAGACTGCATTTGAAAAGATCTGTTCCCTGCTAGTATCAGCACCAGTTCTTCAAGCTCCAAATTTTCAGTGTCCCTTCATTTTACAAGTTGATGCCAGTGATGTTGGGGCTGGTGCAGTATTAGTGCAAGCAGATGATAGTAAAGTCTTACATCCAATATGCTATATGTCTGTAAAGTTGAACCCTCATCAATGGAATTTCTCTGCTCAAAAGAAAGAAGCTGTGATTCGGCTTATGCCACTGGAAAAGTTTAACATATATCTTCGCAACAGAAGATTGTAGTTTACTGTGATCATAATCCATTACAGTTCGTGATTCATATGAAAAACAATATTCAGAGAGTTACTATACCCTTTTCATACTAAACTGGCACATAGGGCCCACTACTCTTCTATACTAAATAGCTGATTGGTTCATAGAAAATTCAGTGATTTACTTGCATATATATATGTACGCTCAGTAACAAATGAGGCCACATTACTGATAGGAGTTTCATCAGATAGGACAATACGCCTTGAAAAGTCCTGTTTCTTTGGGCACTGGAAGTTTTGTACCATATTCTTCTTGGTTTCAGTATCGATCCTGTCATCAAATAAGCTTAGACCGATAAGATGTTCTGATAGATACCAGAGATGTCGGCTAATTGCTGCTTGTGCTGCGTGTGCAACTTTCTCATGAGGATATTCCTTTAAAACCTTCATTAGCTGCAAATCATTGAATGGAGCTCGAACAGCCATTGGTGCTTCATGCCAGAATCTCACATACATTATGCTCACAAACAAAGCCAGTTGTGTGATATTGTTTTCTTCCCGTGTTGATAATGTGAATTGATGTTTGAACAGATAGATTTTGAGAGCATAGATTCCTTTTGCCATCCATCTTGCATGGTGTGTAGGACCAGGAACTCGAAAGGAAACCTTACTACTTGGCAGTCCACCAAGAAACAAAAGAGCTAGTTCTAGAAACTCCCTATAATCATCTCGTGGCTGATTATCCTGCAGGGCTACTGGCAAATATTCAAGCAACTCCTTCCAATAACATAATGTTAGACTTTGCAAATACACACCTTCTCCTGCAGAGGTTGTAACTCAACTGAGGAGCTGCCAAAGTGGCTCAGACCTGCGCACTCACTGGAACCAGATCAGTGTTGCCAACATCCTTACAAAATCTGTAACTAAGTCGAATTATTTCTCACAGGTAATAATTGCCTGCCATTCATATGCCATGACACAAGATGGAAACTTGCATAATATACTATTTAGATTGATAATGAAATAATTGTAGAACTGATGAGATATAAATGAAATAAGTAACTTCATCTGATTAATGGTAACCCTTGTCTGTGTTTCCTGTTTCAACCTGTCATTGTCAGTCCCTAAGACTCAATACTTGACTCTTTGCCCTTTCCAAATAGGCAACTAGGCTATATACATTGAAATATACCCAATATAATGTGTTGTGTATATTAAGACTGCATCATGCGGACAAGAAAATTCAGTCCTACACTACAAGTATAATATGCAAAATGGATTGACCTCTAAATGTTAATGAATATGGATAAAATTTTACAGACCTTATCTATGAACCAAATGGACAATTTTAAGGCTTGTGGAGGCAATATATTACTACTTATATTTTTTACCATATAGTTTTGGACCACCCTAATATATATATATATATATATATATATATATATATATATATATATATATATATATATATATATATATATATATTATATATATATATAGTTGTAACCGGTAGGAAATAATCTCAATACTAGTTATTGGGTTTTTTTGAGTTATAGTGGCTGGTAATGCAGTGAAAGTGCCCCTGAGAGAAAATCCCGAACCAGCACAAACACAATTAATAAAAGTATTTTCCGTGACCGTGGAAAGCTAGTACCTGTGATTGGGGTTAATGAGACTCACTGGTAAAAGATGGCACTTCTAATCCTGCCAACACGACAGACAGAATCAATAATTGTACACAAACACTAGAGTACTTCTTAGCGAGGCTTTTAACACTACAATGGGAAACAAAAGTTATACATGGTATAATTTTTGTTTAAGATATTAATTGCATCTGAAGAGGACTACTAATACAGCAGTACTACATACACCAGAACGAAAACTCACCTGAAACAATTCCTTCGTGCATCCTACACGATTTAGTGGCACATAAAACATTAAAAAATATTACGTGCACCGATGAACATGCCTTAAGGGCATCCGACAAAATTATAAAAATCACTGAGGAATAGAAATCCTTAGCCTGTCTGGGATGACCCACAAAATACTATAATCCTATCTGTCCTAACTACCCAGAACCCGAAGGTTGTAACTACTAACCTGCCAAGGGGCAGGCATTTACAAGAAACCGAGAAAATCACTCATGGCCAGTCAGGCAGGCTAGTGCTCCGCTGTTTTTTTTTCATTACTCTCTCTAGATTTCAGGAGTCATGAGTGTATTTCTCCACCAACACCCGTAACATGCTTCTCATATCGGTTCAGAATGCACCCGTACTTTTCAGGTACTAACAGCCTTTCGAAAACTTTTGGAGAGGAACTCCTATTTCCCACGTGTACAATCAACCATGAGGAACGTTGATCTCACACCTGGACTTGGCTATTCTAATCACATTTTACCACCATCAACCGTAACATGCTTTACATATATACCCAGAACACACCAATACTTAAAGGTGTTACAGCCTTTCACCAACTTTGAAGAGGAGCCCCTACATCCCACGTGTGCAATCAACCATGAGGAGCGTTTATTACACACCTGGATTTGGTTGATTCAATCACATACACCCAATACTAGGGAGAGCAGTGTCTCTATGTAACCACTAGACTCCCGGTCTCAGCTTGTGACCTTTCATTCACTCAGTTTGCTCCCAGTACTTCATGGACAGGAAGAGAGTGACCTTCAGCCCGCCTAGTTAGGCCAGTTCATCGATATAAGGAACATTTGCGACTTATCTTATCGTTTCGTTTCTAATACGATCACGCCATCTTCTGTTCAAGATTCTTCTCAATGTCTTATTCTTGAAAGCTCGGTATCTTCAGGATAAAGTGTCAATATCATACCAAGATTCACATCCATATGGGTGATTGGACTATAGAGTGAGAGAGGCTGTTAGTGTTCCCAGATGAAAAAATACAATATGAAAAGAATATTCAGAGCTTTTCTTCTGCACTCGCGTGAAGTGCCATATCACACTGGCTGGACCACTCTATCAGATTTTTTTTTTTACAGATTGCCCACGAGAGGGCTAGTTTATTGGGCACCCCCTTACATCCTGTGCAAGGTGAAGCGCAGAAGCGTTTACAGTGCCCAACTGGGTAGCATGCAGAGTTCATGCTTGCCTTTATGACTCATGCATTAAGGGCGTAAAGGCCTGAAGGGTCATGGGTTTTGTCAGCAAGTTACATAAAGTGACAGAATGATGAATGTGTGGGGGGGAAAATTCCCGGTACAATTTATCTGTTTATGGCAAAGTGTGGCAGGTCCCTAATAATGTCAAGTGCCAGGCATGTCACTAGGAGGAGGGATATCTGGTCAGGGAGGTGAAGAGGTGTTGGTAACGGCTGGGGACCTGTAGGAGGAGGTCATAGGGCAAATGAGGATGTGGTGAAAGAGGGTGTGAGAGTCGGTTGACCACAAAGTTTACAAACAGTGCGGCCAGGCTCAGGGATGCCAATGTTCTAGGCGTGGCGAAGTACAGTGGGGGTGGTGGAGGTGATATGGTGTGGTGGGGCAGATACAGTAGGGGTGGAGGGAGGCACATTGGCATTGACAACATTGAGGGACACACCTTTTAGTGTAATTGTGATGGTGTGTGCGTCGACATGTCGGTGGGGTACAGGTAGCCGGGGGGTGGTGTCCTCAGGTCCAGATAGCCCTGGTGGAGACAGCTCAGACACAGGAGTGGGCGTGGCTTGCGGTGGGTGGAGGACAGGTTGAGGCACCAAGTGTCGTGAAGATGGGGCAGGACTTCGCTCGGGGGCAGCGGGACACACCATGGCAGGCCGGGTAGGAACTACACCAGTTGTGAAGGCCGCCGGCGGTGTAGTAGGCTGTGAGCAGGGGGGACTCACAAGGGGACTCCCAGCTTGTGTCAAACCAGAAGAGAGGAGTGACTGGGTGGCAACAGATGGCAAGAGTAGGTCGGAGATGGTGGTACAGAGTGTAGCGAAGAGTTTTTCAATACGGTTGGTAAATTCTTGGAAGAGGGATATGATCTGTGTCATGTCACCGGCGGGGGGTTGTGGGGGGGCACCGGTGGGAGCACAAGGCCTGACAGTGTCAGAGTAGAGACAGGGAGGAGGCCCAGTAGTAGTTGAGTTAGGAGACGGCCGGGACTGCTGTGTTGCAGCCAGGAGAGGCCAGGCAGAGGCAGGTGTTGTTGTAGAAGGCGTTGCTGGAGACAGAGGGTACACAGGGGGGTGTGGCCCGGAAGACTGGGGGGGGGGGGGCGTTGTGGTAGACTTGGCCTTCGGGGAGACTTTTCCCCTGGGACAGACGGGCGATTGGGGCATTGCCGTGAGTCAGCATTGTGCCGGCCGCCACAGTTACAACATCTGGGATTAATTACATAGCCCACCCCACCACTATTAAGGTGGTCTTTGATTTTCTGGGCACAGGCGGCGGAGTTGTGGTTTCGTGAACAGAAGCGACATCTCGGGACGATCACGTCGACAGCAGGCAGTGAAGTTGTGACCCCAATGAGAACAGAAAACACAAAATGCAGGCTCAGGATGATAGGCTTCTGTATACAGTGGGGGTAAGAGTGGGTGGGCATCCACAGTGGTTGGGCACTCCCTTCCCTTCCACTTGACAATGACAGAGGGTTGTGGAACTCTCCCCCGGTAATGGCGACGTATACTCAATATACTAGAGTTAAAGTCACGTGCATCTTCGATGTCAGCGTATAAGGGGAAACGTTTCACTAAGATGTGGCAACATTCATCAGCGTCTACTGGGGGGCGGGGGCACCAGAACGACCCCGTCAAAGCCAACGGTACCAAGTGTTTCAAAGACCTCAGAAGTATGACACTTGATAAAGTTCCGGTTCTTACCTTGTCGGAATTCAATGCTGAAACCGTGCTGTCTACGAAAGCACAGGAACACATTTAAGTAGTCAAGGTGTATACCTGTGATATGAATGAACTATTTAAGCATTTTCTGTGCTTGAGTTACACCATTGACGTCTACATTTAGATAGATTCTGTATATATACAAGACAAGACATCACTGGTCGCCCTACTTATTAGATCTTCTCAACTGGAATAAACATCAGTACATAAACATGTTAACGCACACGTAAACGCTAAGAGAGAGTAATGTGCATACGTTTGGTGTTTCATGCTGTGTGATATTATAAGTGTCGCCTTAAGAACATAAGAACATAAGAATATGAGAATGGAGGAAACTGCAGCTGGCCTATTGACCCATACTGGGCAGTCCCGTTTATACCCAACCCCTATTGCTCATAAAAGCATCCAACCTATGTTTGAAGCTATCCAGCGTATTCGAGTTAATGATGATATTTGGTAACTTGTTCCATTCATCCACTACTCTGTTTCCAAACCAGTGTTTACCTATTTCACGTCGAAATCTAAATTTGTCTAATTTAAAACCAATGTTGTGAGTTCGCTCCTGGTTGGATAGTTTTGGTACCTTTGTAATGTTCCCTTTGTTTAACCCTGACTTCCATTTATACACCTCTATCATGTCGCCCCTCACTCTACGTCTCTCGAGGGAGTGCAAATTAAGATGCTTAACCTGTCTCTGTACTCAAGGTTCCAAATGCCCGGGATTAGTCTTGTCATTCTCCTCTGGATTCTTTCCAAGGATTCTATATCTATTCTGTAATACGGTGACCAGAACTGAACTGCGTAATCCAAGGTGAGGTCTCACAAGCGCTAGATATAATTTTAAGATGACCTCTCTAGTCTTGTAACTAACACTCCTTTGTATGAACCCAAGTACTTTATTAGCCTTGTTACGAGCAAAAATACATTGTTTACTTGGCTTACGATTCCTACTTACCATTACTCCTAAATCTCTCTCGCAGTCGGATTCCACAATGGCATCGTTGTTCATCTGGTAACTGGTTTCCCTGTTTATATCTCCTATACTGAGTACTTTTTAAATGTCCACATTGAATTTCATCTGCCATTTTTCCGACCATTCGAAAATTTTTTTTAGATCTTCCTGTAGTTTTGCAGAGTCCTCGTTAGATTTAATTACACGTCCTATTTTAGTGTCATCAGCAAATTTACTTATGTTGCTGTCTATGTCGATATCTATGTCGTTTATGGATATAATAAATAATAATGGTCCAAGTACTGAGCCTTGGGGAACTCCACTAGTGACATTGCGCCAATGTGATTTAGTGCTGTTTATGCTCACTCGCTGTTTCCTGTCCCGTAACCACGCCCTAATCCATTTAAGGATATTTCCTATGATGCCATGCGCTTCTACCTTTCTAATTATTCTTTCTTGTGGGACTCTGTCGAAGGCTTTGCTAAGGTCGAGATATACCACATCATAATTGTGCCCCACGTCCACAGTTTCGAAAACTGATGAAAAGAATGTTAATAGATTAGTTAGACACGAACGCCCGCTTGTGATGCCATGTTGGGAATCATTGATCAACTTGTGCTTCTCCAGGTGGTTTCGAATAGAGTTTGAAATGATTGATTCTAGTAATTTGCGTACTATTGATGTTAGACTGATTGGGCGGCAGTTAGAGGAAAGTGATCTATCCCCCTTCTTGAAAATCGGTATTACATTCGCTATCCTCCAGGATTCTGGTACTTCACCTGTTTTTAATGACATGTTAAACAACTTTGCTAAGGGCATACTAAGCTCTTCTTTACATTCCTTTAATACTCTGGCAAATATCTCATTGGGACCAGGTGACTTATTAGGCTTCAGTTTGTCTATTTGCATATTAACATCGTTACTAGTCACTACTATCTCGCTTAATTTGTTTCCTTCACTGAATAGAGTCGATGCCTCGGGTATCATGTTTAAATTTCCTTAACCCAGATGCAACTTCAATACACTTAACATTTGTTTAAATTTTGTCACTTACACTTAGAATACACAAGGGTGACCTACAGTTTATGACTCGAGTAAGAGAAAACGAAAAGAAATTCATGGCTCATAATTATATGGGTAAGAATAATTATTTGCTAGTCTCATAATCGTCACCAGTTGCATGAAATTTAGCGTACTAACATTATGAATTGACTTTGTAAATAACTAAGTAAATTGTTGACTAACACTTGTACTATAAATTAAATACTGCTTTTAGTTCCTTTTACTTTCCTGTGTGCGTGTGTGTGTGTATAATAATAATAATAATAATAATAATAATAATAATATTAATAATAATAAAAATTGACGGTTTATTAAAAAGTTCTGCAGCCCGAAGGCTGAAAATATAAATTGGACAAAAATGACTTATTACATACAAAGACATGGGGTGGGCGGGTCGTTTAACAAAAGCTTTCATTACTGATAGAAGAAGGAACAATGAGTGAACATACAAATTATTATAGTTTACAGTTGATGGCCCGGGACTGGGCTGGTCATGGAGACACCAGGTGGTGTGGTGTTCACGTGGTGCAGTAACTCGTCCTCGAGTGTTGATATGAAGGACCTCACGTGGTCATGGAGTCACTGGGTGGTGTGGTGCTTACGTGGTGCAGTTACTCGTCCTCGGGTGTTGATATGAAGTACCTCACGTGGTCATGGAGACACCAGGTGGTGTGGTTTTCACGTGGTGCAGGAACTCGTCCTCGGGTGTTGATATGAAGGACCTCACTTGGTCATGGGGACACCGTGTGGTGTGGGGTAGTGTCACAGTAGTGTGTGTGTGTGTGTGTGTAATAATAATAATAATAATAATAATAATAATAAACGGTTTATTAATAGAGTTGCAGCCGGTGGCTGAACATATACAGACTTACATTTGATTTAGACATAATGTGTAATAATAATAATAATAATAATAATAATTAACGGTTTATTGAAAAAATTCTGCAGCCCGAAGGCTGAAAATATACATTGGACATAAATGACTTATTACATACATTGGTTGTTTAGCAAAAGCCTTCATTAGAAAAAGGTAAAAGAACAGAAAGTGAACATACAGATTAATGTAGGTGATGAACAGCAAACTCGTAGTGTAGTAACACCCTCCCAGATGGTGTTAGGAGGAACTCACGTGGTGTAGTAGTTCCCCCAGATGGTGTTATGAGGGACCTGGCGTGGTGTAGTAATTCCCTCGCAGATGTTGTTATGAGGGGCCTCACGTGGTGTAGTAATTCCCTCACAGATGGTGTTATGAGGGACCTCACGTGGTGTAGTAATTACCTCACAGATGGTGTTATGAGGGGCCTCACGTGGTGTAGGAACTCCCTCATAGATGGTGTTATGAGGGGCCTGACGTGGTGTAGTTATTCCCTCACAGATGGTGTTATGAGGGGCCTGACGTTGTGTAGTAATTCCCTCACATATGGTGTTATGAGGGACATGTGGTGTAGTAATTCCCTCACAGATGGTGTTATACGATTGAGGTTTGGTCTTAGGCCTTCCTATCGTAGACGGATTAACACATCGCTGGTTGTTGTTGGGTCTCACGGGCCGTTATCACTGGGTACCTGGAACCTCACTGTGTGAAGGTTAACTTGGGTACGACTGTAACTGTTGAGTTGTTCTCACTGACTTAAGCACTGTTCACCTCTGTTTAACACTGGTTCCGTTCCCTTCCTAAATGAAATTGTAACTTCTGGCGAGAACTTGTTGATATTCCGGTGGGGAGGAGGGTTCAGGGGAGGGAGTTGGTATGGGCCAACTTAACAGTTGACCTGGCTGCTCCAAGAGGAGCGCCAGGTACGTCTTGACCCTTCGGTGGTCAAGGATGTGTGTGTGTGCGTGCGTGTGTTTAATCTTAATCACTGATATTATAACTTGTTATGAACATATTATCAATTTAATCGAGAATTAAGAGCTCTCAAAATCTATAATTTAGTAATTCTAGGGATGTTATTTTACAAACATTGCAACATCACAGTATATGATTATAAAACAAGACTACGTTAAAATACAAAAAAAATTGGACTCACCAATTATTATAACTGTAGAATTTATGCATGTTTATAATATTCCCCTGATGTTACACAATCCGTGACGTGTTACTGTGATAGTGATGGTCACGTTATAAGTGAGTGAGTGATTGACTGAGCAATAAATGAATAAGACAGTAGGAGGACGACCGTCCCCTTGACATTCTCGTTGTTGTCTGTGGCCGTGTTTTTTTTTCTTCCGCCTCAGCACTTCATGAACTGCTGCTTCTACTCCAGCATGAACGCACCATTCAATAATTCTCTCCGGGGAACCTTGAAAATCCAATATATCGCCAACTGCTCTCGCTGAGTGGGCAAGGGCAGGAGATGGAGGTAAAGTTATGGTAGTGAGCGAAGGAAGGTATCTGAGTGTCTTATCGGACGGTCGCCTCAACAAACCACCGTCAGCCATAGTTAGTTTGGTTGAGTTACAACTTAAAAGAGTTCTTTTATAACTTGATACCAATTAATTATATTTATGGTGAATTGTATGTGTTACGTCTTATCAATTATATATATATATATATATATATATATATATATATATATATATACATATACCCCTATATATATATATATATCATGTAAATCCACAATGAAAACGTGGATAAGATAAATCTTGATAAAATCACACGGGAAAATGGAAACAACGGAGTACCTTACCTTTCGTCTTTATTCAAGACATCTTCAGAGGCAACTGGATTACATGGACAGAGAGAGGCTTAAATATACAGGGTGACCTTAAAAACATGAGATCCGGTCATAATGATGACATCCACTAATCCCCACACCAACACACACGTAGAGGAGCTTAAGAGAAGGGTGGTGACGTGACTAGCCAGGTCAGGTCAGAAAAAAGGGACCCACAAAATAACTATCATACATCTAGATCAAAGGTTTTCAAAGCATTTTTAACCTTGGGCCACTGACAAATAAATTTATGTAACATATTATCAGTTTTGAACTGACCATCACTAAGGTTTATTGATTTTAATTCCTTAATCAAACTAGCTTCAACCAGAAGTCTTGTGTCACAGAAAGACTTCTGGATGAATCTAGTTTGATTAAGGAATTAAAATCAATAAACCTTAGTGATGGTCAGGCAACAACAAAAAAAAACAAAGAGAATCGGACTATAAAAGGGTAGACAAGGGATGCGAGTTTTTGTTGTGTATAATAAAGTACCATAAATTCCTTAACAAAATATTCAGCTTTCTATAATTTACCCTTAACCATACTTAACCTAAACATTAACAGTATATACATATTTATACAACATAAACAATTTTGAAGCAAGTGGACGTGGGGGAGGCAATATAAGATTACAAATACTTAAGTGCGGAGCTGAGATGGCTGACGAGCAAGGCTGAGTATTGTAAACGACGGTAGGTAGTCACTGTGCCGTAGGTTTCCAGGATAGGTGATCCTGTGGTCACTTCCCAGAGTGAACTCAACTCTCCTCGAACTCGAGCTGGCAAAGAAGACTTTGAGGAGGTGATGCAACAACCAGGATATGGAGAAGGGATACCCGGGAGTGGTAACTAAGACGAGTCATACTCGTGTTTCGTCCCTAGATGGCGTTGCTCGTGGTGCTGGGTAGGTAGATCAGGACAATAGATGGCGTGGTTCGTAATGCTGGGTAGGTAGATCATGACAATTGGTGGCGGGGTTCGTAACAATATATATATATATATATATATATATATATATATATATATATATATATATATATATATATATATATATGCAAGTAAATCACTGTAGGTGCGCGTGATCTAGGTATATGCTGATAACCACCAGGAAAGAAGAAAACACGAAGTTCCCAAGCGCTTTCGTGTAATTCACATCTTCAGGGGTGAGTACAGACTAGATAGAGTAATGCAAAACAAGATGAATATATACAGAGGAGGGTGAGACCAGGTCCACAATGGTCAGGTAATGACCCTACTAATCTTTAAATGGCACACAACGGTGGTGGTTGGGTCAGATGGGACAGTGACCCGCCCTCTCACCTGATCACAAATCTTCTTAATTACAAAGTTGTCCAGCTTGTACATGCCGTTACTCAAATTCATGTTGAATGCTTCGGTATGTTTAATAAGACTAGATTCTATGGCCAGACAGGTAAAGATCTTGTAACTAGAATTAAACAACACAAATACAGTGTTAGGACAGGCCAGGAATCCAATGCTCTGTTTGTTCATTTGAGGGATAACAAGCATTGCATTGACTGGGATAATGCCTCCTCAATATTACCTTGTAATTCAATTGATAGTAGATTTGGTCAAATGAACGAGTATCTGCTTTCTATGTAATCTGCCAACACTGGCTGATTACAGGGAGCCTGGTCGCAGTTCATATATCACCGTTCAGTGTCTGGCGGTCGTCCTATAGCTCACCAGTGTCAAAAAATATCGTTCGTGGCAGATAGTCTCTTGACATCGTTCACTCATGCCTGACTCAGGCTTATAAGTTAAAGCCCCAGCTGTTGTCCCTAATCGTGAAAATTAGAAGTAATTCAAATCCAAGCTTTTTTTTAACAATAGCTTTCTATAGAGCTTAGGATTTAAATTCCAATCTATGAAATGTTTCCGTTCTACAATATTCTTACAGGAACGAAAAAATGTCCAGTAACTAGGGCTAACTGGAAATAGCCTGGTAGGAGTAAAAGATTAACTGGCACCTCTTCGCACGCTTCTCTTACCGGCCACGGCATCTGTCAGTTCGCTGACGTTTGCAACAGGGTACACTGTTGTTCTTTGATTGTTTGCTGTGCTTCTGTTCTTTGTGTGTAAAGATCAGTTGTTTTATTTTTATTTCTACCCATAACATAGAAATGGAGAAAGACATAGTGCTAGATATAAAAAATAAGCCATTTGGTGCAAGAAATATTGCTGAAAAACGAGAAATTCTTCGTACAGGCAGGCCGACTCCTGCATTGAAAACTAAAGTTGGAAGTAGAACATTCCAGATAAAATGGTATGAACAGATTGATTGGATTTGTGCAAGTAGCGTCACAGAGAAACTCTACTGCTGGCCGTGTTTGTTGTTTAAACCAAAAGCTAAGCAGTCGTGGACAGATGGAGGTTATAATAATTATAAAAATGTCTTGAGCGACTGTAAGCATCACAGTAAATCACTGAGTCATTTAAGTAATTATAAAAGCTTGAAAACTTTCGGACAGTATGATATTGTGACAGCTATTAGTGAGTCTGCTAAACTGGAGAAAGAACGGCATAACAAAGCAGTTGAAGAAAATAGACAATATTTAAAACAGTTAACAAATGCAGTGTTATACCTGAGTAAACAAGAGTTGCCTTTGCGTGGACATGATGAAGGAAGTGACAGCCTAAATAGAGGAAATTACCGTGAACTATTGCAGTGCTTTGCTGAAATCGACAGCGTGTTTGCTTCTAGACTTTCTACTAAAGAGGGGTCGAAACAGTTTTCAGGAGTCTCAAGCACAATACAAAATGATCTAATACAAGCGATTGGGAATGTAATAGCTGATGAAATTAGAAGCGAAGTTGATAAAGCTCCGTTTATGTCTGTACAAGCTGACGAGACGACAGACTGTGCGATGCATGCCCAACTGTCAATTATAATAAGATATGTGTATGAAGACAAAATATGTGAACGATTTCTTGGATTCTATGAAGTCAGTGATGATAAAAGTGCTACAAGACTGGTTGATGTGATCGCATCTGCGTTGAACTCCTTCAGTGACGCTAAAAATAAATTAGTGAGCCAAACTTACGACGGAGCAGCTGTAATGGCAGGAACACTAAACGGAGTGCAGAGCAAGCTAAAGGATAAAGGATTTAAACACGCGCACTTCATTCACTGCTATGCGCATAAACTTAACTTAGTCTTGAGTAAAAGTGCCGAGAAGTTGAGTAGAGTAAAAATGTTTTTTTCTCATTTACGCGCTTTTAGTAAATTTACGTCTTCCAGTACCAAACGGAAAAGCGTTTTCAGACAGTTTAATGTCAATATTCCATCACTGTGCGAAACAAGATGGTGCTATAGATCGAGAACCGTGTCATCCATAAAACTGATGCATGGAAACCTAAAAAGTGCCTTCACAAGTATTCTAGACACTAGTGAAAAGTGGGATGAAGATACACTTTGTCAAACAGACAATCTATTGGCAAAGTTGAATGATTTCACATTCATGTTCTTCATCAATTGCTTTCATAACATACTTTCACAGGCTGGAAAACTGTTTGATGTCCTACAGTGTAAGCAACTTGACATAAAGCGGGGTCAGAATAAAATAAATGACTTCATTCATTGTGTTGAAGGTTATCGTAACGACGAACATTACGAAAACATCCTGCAAGATACAGCTGCTGTCATTGAACAGGCAGATGAGTCCGAGCCTCCTCCCAGAAAAAGAGTCAGGGGTGCACAAGTTAATTACAAAACGACGTATTTTGAAATAATTGATAACATTCTAATGTCCTTGCGAGAGCGATTTGCTGGCATTCAGGAGTATGCATTTTTTGAATTACTAGACGTTAATAAGTTTGAAGAGCTTGCTAACTCATTTCCCATGCAACATATGGACTCTCTACAAAACAAATACCCCTGTATTTTTGACTGCAAGAGCTTAGTGAACGAGCTAAAATATATGTATATTGACAGTGACTTCAAAAAGTGCAAGTCAATCAACTCCATTTTAGAATTACTCTATAAATTGGAGTTGACTTCCGCTATGCCGGAATCCATTAAACTAATTCAGCTGCTGCTAACCATCCCCGTAACATCAGTCGCTAATGAGAGAAGTTTCTCAACGTTAGATAGAATCCGCTCATATCTGAGAAGCACAATGGCTATCTTCACTGGCTCGCATTTCCATCGAGAAAAGCCTCTTGAACGACTTGGACAACAAGAAGGAGCTGCACGACAGGATTTTACACGAGTTCGCCATCAAAACAAGACGACTGGACTTCATGTTTAAATAAAGTGAGTAATTTTTGCATCAAAACTATATTTTTTTGTCTTATTGCATGAGGCTAGAGGCGGTAATTTCAAATTGCAATTAAATGCCAGGTAGCGACGTGTCCTCCTAATATTACTTATCAAGTAATTATTAGATGTTTTAATTGCCTGTATGTAGCCTGGCGAATTGGCTAGGATTTAGCATACCTAGGTAACATTGGCTGACGTCGCGTTCCTGACCATATCACAAAAACTGGTTTTTAGAAAAAACCGGCTTTTTTTGTCTTATTGTAAAATTATCAGTGCCTATATAAATTTGTGGTGTGTATTACGTCTCTTAGCTTCATTTATACATGTATCTTATGCGAAATCTGTGATGAGCCCGAGTGATGCATATGACCTGGAGTCGCCCCTGATATATATATATATATATATATATATATATATATATATATATATATATATATATATATATATATATATATATATATATTCTGTACTCACCCCTGAAGATGTGAATTACACAAAAGCGCTTGGGAACTTCGTGTTTTCTTCTTTCCTTGTGGTTATCAGCCTGTTCATCGAGCTGATGGCGCCGTGAACCTCATTGATTGTATGTTCAAAGTCCGCGTGTTAAATGGACTAAAAATGAAGTATATATATGTACCTCGCGTTTCATACCAGCTGGATTCGGTAAAATGCTACTGACACCACATACGAGGCACGGGCAGTTTCCCAATGAGGTTCACGGCGCCATCAGCTCGATGAACAGGCTTTGTGTGAAATATAACAAGAGTCTAGAACTGCTTTTAGTGTCCTTGTGGCCTAGCCGGTAAGCGTTCCCTAGTCACACCCAGTAGGTCGAGGGTTCGATTCCTTGCTGGTGAGGTCGTTGATTGTATGTTCAAAGTCAGCGTGTTAAATGGACTAAAAATGAATTATATATATGTACCTCGCGTTTCATACCAGCTGGATTCGGTAAAATGCTACTGACACCACATACGAGGCACGGGCAGTTTCCCAATGAGGTTCACGGCGCCATCAGCTCGATGAACAGGCTTTGTGTGAAATATAACAGAGTCTAGAACTGCTTTTAGTGTCCTTGTGGCCTAGCCGGTAAGCGCTCCCTAGTCACACCCAGTAGGTCGAGGGTTCGATTCCTTGCTGGTGAGGTCGTTGATTGTATGTTCAAAGTCCGCGTGCTAAATGGACTAAAAATGAAGTATATATATGTACCTCGCGTTTCATACCAGCTGGATTCGGTAAAATGCTACTGACACCACATACGAGGCACGGGCAGTTTCCCAATGAGGTTCACGGCGCCATCAGCTCGATGAACAGGCTTTGTGTGAAATATAACAGAGTCTAGAACTGCTTTTAGTGTCCTTGTGGCCTAGCCGGTAAGCGTTCCCTAGTCACACCCAGTAGGTCGAGGGTTCGATTCCTTGCTGGTGAGGTCGTTGATTATATATATATATATATATATATATATATATATATGTATATATAGATCAACACTACATATCTACATATAACAACATCCATCATCACTACATATAACATCACCCATCATCATTACATATAACCCCATCCATCATCACTACACATAACACCATCCATCATCACTACGAGATTCTCGTGCGGACACACAGACAAACAAAGACACAGTTACAGTCGTGGGCCGTGGGCAGGGTGAGGTGTTGATTATAAGTAGAAGTCCTTGTGCTTTATTGGGCTAATGAAATATATATGGATCCTCGTGTTTCGAAGCCGGATTTGGTAAACCGTTACTCTGACCACCTAAGTGATACGGGTAATCTCCATTAGACGTTCCCTGCGCCATAAGCTCGTTGAATAGGCTTTGTCTAGGACTGATTTTAGTATCCTGGTGGTCTAGACTCTAGAGGTAACGTTCCCCGGTCACAGTCGTGGGCCGTGGGTTCGAATCCTGGCGGGGTGAGGTGTTGATTATATATATATATATATATATATGAGTGCACTCGTCCTGTACAAGAGACTCGGGTCTCTCTCTCTCTCATTTAAACAGTTGATTATATGGGATTACTGACAAGGTTCTAGCCTAATCACATGATAATTTATTTGACGGACAATATTGTATAAACGTTACTATCTGAAAAACCTTCCCGAGGATTATTACATAAATTATTATAAAGAACATAGTTAAGGACATTGGATTAATTAAAGCCATTAAAAATATAATAATGTGGTGTGATGTCCCTCCTTGCTACACACAACACTAAGGAAAGGCAAAGTTGACAAGTTAAAATAATGAGCGAATAATCTAGGAGTTGAAATACGTGGATGCAGAAAGTAATGAGCACTCACTCAAGAATCACTGTTATCGTGACAGACAAATTTAAGTTATGAAAGGGATAAGATGATTATTAAGTAACATTTATATTATTAAGTATTGATTAATATAATTAATATGGTGCATTACACAACATAAGTTAAACACAAATATGCAATTATAGAAACACACCAAAATATTACCAGAATATTTTTATTTTAAACATTAAATACATATATTATATTCAACAACACAAAAGCCTGATAGAATTAGCAGCTCAGGTAATAAGTCTAGGTTGCGATGGCCAACCACAAGGAACCAGGGATTAACGCCGTAGTCCACTACCATCAAACCATCACAACACCACCAGCAATAGCCTGTAATACAGGGGTGGCCAACCCGTCGATCGCAAGATCTTCTCTAGTCGATCGCATGGCAAAGTTAAACTTAATGAGCCATCCTTCTTAAGCTGCCATACAAAAATCCTCTTCAAATTTTACTCATAATCATTGTGATAATATATTTTTCTTTATTTTTTTTCTGGGAATTGTGATATTATATTTTTCTTTATTTTTTTTCTGGGAATAGATTATCATTATGGACACATCAGAGCGATACATACAAAAAAACTTCGACTGTGCCATGCTGTGTGTGGTGGAACCTGATAGGAAGTGTTCGCGTTCATACGGGCCGGTGCTGGCTGGTTCCTAGTGAGGAAACTGATCAGCAAGTTGTCATCAGTTGTAGGCTAAAACTAGGCAGGTATTTGCTTTTATAAGTTTACAAATACACGTTAAATCTTGTATTAATGAATTTGGTAATGAAAAAGTCGACTCGATATTGAGGAGTCTTGTCAAAAGTAAAGAGAGAGAGAATCATATTTGACAACCTTGCCCAGCGAGCCTACACACTTGTCATCAACAATGCAGTGATTTTCAGTCATCTGCAATACTTGGAAGTGTGAGGTGCTGCCTCTTGTTAGGGAAAAGTCTTGGGTGATTATAAAAATTACTGACTTTTTAGCTTAGCGATAGTTTTCGCCGCAACCCTAGAGTAGACAGAAGTGTCCACACTAGCCGATGACAATTGCTTATAAAAAAAAAGTCAAGAACGTTACGCTGTTACGTTAGTAATTCTCATATTCATGTAGGAAAAGTCATGAAAAAAGTAATTCTCGTATTCACATACGACCTAATCTTTTCCAAATATAGGTTATTGGCCACCAACTGAACCAAAAATGAGTTCTGGACCAAGTACTAAAAATACCTAAATTTACCATTTCACAATGAATGGGAAGAAGACTATTTTTTTACCATGAATAATTTGAAGTGTCTGTGCTTGATCTGCCATGCGTCTCCAGCTCTAGCTAAGAAAACAAATCCTGAAAGGCATTTCAAAAGTTTTCACAAGAAGTATGATAATGATTTCCCACCCAAAAGTGAGCTATGAAAGAGGAAAGTTCATGAACTGAAATCACAGCTCACTGCACAACAAACTCTTTTACAGAAGCGAGCTCAAAATCAAGCGTAGCAACCATTGCATCATTCAGAGTGAGTCGAGTACTTACAAAGCATAAAAAAAAAACGTTTCAAGATGGAGAAATATTTAAAGAGGCCATTTTAGAAGCAGCATATTCGTTGTTTGAAATTTTCAAAAATAAGTCTGAAATACTGTTTTCAATTAAGGATGTTCAGTTATCAAGAAACACCGTCATGAGGCGCTGTGAATTCATGGCTGAGGATTTGTGTGAACAACTGAATAAAGACATACATGAGTTTGTGTTCTTTTCATTACAATTTGATGAGTCTTCTGATGTGGTCGATACATCACAATTATGTATTTTCATGAGAATTGTGTTTAAAGACATGAGTACCAAAGAGGAACTGCTGAAAATTCTACCATTAAAAGGAAAAACTTGGGATGAAGACTTATTTCATCAGACTTTCAGTGATTTTGTTAACAGTACACAATTGCCAGTAAGTAAGCTCGTATCTAAAAATACTGATGGGGCACTTGCAATGGCTGGCCGAATCAGTGGGTTCAGTGTCTTGTGCAGGAGTGATGATAGGTTTCCTAACTTCTTTTTTGGCCTCAAAAGATTGGCCTTTTGATCACAACGAAGTGTGGCTGTTAGATTTAGCTTTTTTAGTTGACATGACTGCTATGCTGAATAAACTAAACTTAGATCTGCAAGGGGAAGATAAAAACTATAGTTGACATGATTAGTCCTGTGGCTGCTTTCAAGCAGAAACTAAAACTAGTGTCTTCGCAGCTGCATCAACATCAACTACGAAACTTCAGAAATATGATGTCTGAACTAGAAAACCAAGGAAGAGACTGTGATCAGTTTGACAGTGCTCGATATATGGAACAGGTGCAAAACCTTGCCTCATATTTTGACAGACGGTTTCAAGATATAGCAACAATAGAACCTGTTGCAACATATATGTGTTTTCCATTTGGTAAAATCACAAATGTTGAAGATATTGCATCTTGAATGGCATCGGTATTTAACATGGACATATCTGAAGGCGAAAATGAGCTTCTGAAGCTTAAAAGTGATATTCAGATCAAAGTGAGGGCAACAGGAGGAAGTTTCTGGAACCTTCTCAGTGAAGAAAAATATCCTAATGTCAGAAAATGTGCCATGTACCTCACAGCATTTTTTGGATCAACCTAACTTTGTGAATCAACATTTTCATACATGTAACACATCAAATCCAAATACCGATCAACAATATAAGATGAACACCTGGATGCTTGCTTGAGGCTAGCAGTCACCGCCTACAGTCCTAATTACACAAAGCTGGCAGACAACATGCAGTGCTAGCCATCTCATAAGTAAAGTAAGTTTATGATTTTGTCATGTTAACAATATTCATAACAATTAATGAAAACTATTATTTGCTCTCTCTCTCTCTCTCTACGAATCTGCGTATTTTATGGTAATGGGTAATATTAGGCTGGTAGATCGCGTCAGGGTAACTGGAAAAAGTAGATCACATCACACAAAAGGTTGGCCACCCCTGCTGTAATACAATTCATCGACCACACCCCGGAGAAGATGAACACTGTAAGCCGCAGAAAAGAAACTGAGCTTACCAGGCAGACACACTTGCTTCGATACCTAGGTCTCACAGTCATATGAGAAACTGGTCTCATAGTTGGATGAGAAACTGGTTCGAAACGGTGCTCACTGGGGTCGAGTAGCTTCGTGAAGCAGTTTCTTCTCCTGATGTCAAATTGGAGCAAGTGATGGTTATGGTGGTAGAGTGAGAGGGGACAGAGTCGTCACAGCATAAATACTTACATACATACATGCATACATACATACATACTTACATACATATAGAACAGTTGGCTGGGCTCCTCAACTGTTTTTGGTAATGTAAACTGAGCACGAAATTTAAGATGGTGCCATATTGTTAATGTGCACTAGTGCCATGTTCTCGACGTTCTAACTCTTGTAGTTCTTTGTTGTGGTCACACTTACTGTACTCTGGGGTACTAAATGGTCCTTGATGTCCCTTATTTCCACTTTCCTCGCATAACATATCCAACCACATGTACAATCAACGACAAAAGTCGTGTCGCGGTTTTGTCCGAAGATTAAGTATAACTCGTGAAACATTATAAGAGTCCCCCACCACGAGGCAGAGCGCACAAAAAGCTTAGTCCTTTGGCATATGTTTCCACCAAATTTCACGGCACGACTTTTGTCTTTCATTGTACACATCTAGTCTGATCTACAGTCATGATTCTGGATCCTCTCTCTCTCTCTCTCTCTCTCTCTCTCTCTCTCTCTCTCTCTCTCAAACCTACACCCATGATTCAGGTTTTAACTCTCTCTCTCTCTCTCTCTCTCTCTCTCTCTCTCTCTGTATTCTCAAACCTACACCCATGATTCAGGTTTTAACTCTCTCTCTCTCTCTCTCACTCTCTCTCTCTCTCTCTTTCTCTGTATTCTCAAACCTACACCCATGATTCAGGTTTTAACTCTCTCTCTCTCTCTCTCTCTGTATTCTCAAACATACACCCATGATTCAGGTTTTAACTCTCTCACTCTCTCTCTCACTCTCCTCCAATATGGCTACACTTTAGGATCTGCCCGTGTTACATTGGCTTTATCTGAAACATAGAAATCCAGATACATAGCAAACATTACCTTAAGTACAGTTACATCTAATAAGGGATAACACGATACATAACCGATAGTGAGTGATGCGATATTTTGATGATATAAATCATAATGAGACATAAATGGTGTTAACTGGCATTGCCAATCACAGGCTCTATAAAATTGTATGTCATATAGATGTAATTAACTAGGCCATTAATTATTATTAAAATAATGTTCATTACACTCAAATTTCAAACTTGACTTTCATGTGAACCATAAATGCACCAATCTTTCATAATGCAATCCATATTGCAGAGATTTTTGCAACATTTACCCTGCATTGCTATCGGAAATTACTTTGGGAAATACTGGCATACGTTTCAGTAGCATTTCATGTAGCAATGACTCTCAGATATGACCCTGACTTTCTCTTGACCTCTGACCTATTGCTTCTATAATAAAACAAGTTTATCATGACAAAACATAATTATTCCTTCGAAGTTAGCCCTTTGAGGACGAGGGTTTTACCTTTAAGGCAGAGGGTTTATGGATGTATTGGGTTTATGTTGCCTTCAAAAGGTCAGGATTATTCTTAACTAGATCAACTATTATCCTAAAGTGCTATATCCTCAGTTTATTGATTCATCGTTAATAGGTAATTATTAATCATATTGAAGTAATTAAACCATCATCCTCAAATAGTTAATCCATCATCCTCAAAGGGTTTACCTATCAACTTCAAATGTTTAAACAATCCTCCTCAAAGGTTTAAGCTATCATCTTGAAATTGTTTAACCATCAACTTTAAAGGTTTAAGCTGTCCTCCTCAAAAGGTTGTTTTGTGGTGTACATGATTCTGATATAAATTGTTTGCCAACACAAAAACACAAAAACAAACAAAACAGATAAAATTTTCATTCGAGGTTAGAACACACGCACACCATGAACTGGTCATTCGTTGCGTTAAAGCACACCTTAAAAAACATCCCTCACATGAAAGACATTTATCAGTCAGATCAATGAGGGATGAATCTTGGCATAACTAAATGCTGCTAAAAAGGCATAAATGTAATTTTTTGTGAACTTCCCCTCATACAATTACCGAGATTTATGGTAAAAAAGTGTTTTTAGAGGAGGGAGAAGGTGGCCCACTGTGCTAGCTAATTTAATTCTCCTGATAAAAAGGGAATTGGGTAAAGGATTATGGATATGTGAGGGATTATATAACTTTGAGAATTAGAAACACAGGTTTGATTAGCTTATATTATACTAAACTTAAGTATTTTCTTACATCAAATAAAAATCATTTGTGAACACCAACGACGAAAACATAACCAGAGTGACGACCAATATATATATATATATATATATATATATATATATATATATATATATATATATATATATATATATATATATATATATATATATATATATATATATACAACTTATGAACGTTTCAGAATCTCATTAAAGATATGATGAAAATTTACCCTACAAATGTTTAAGGGTCTTGCCCTAAAAAAAAAACACTCTCTCTCTCTCTCTCTCTCTCTCTCTCTCTCTCTCTCTCTCTCTCTCTCTCTCTCTCTCTCTCTCTCTCTCTCTACATAATTTGTGTTAGAGATCAGATAGGATGATTTAGTAACGAGGAAAATCTTTAGTTATAATCTTTTAAGAATCCAAGCACAGTTACGAAGGTTTGGGAATCCAGTTACGAGGGGAAAAAAATAAAAACCTCTGGGAATCCAAACTCAGTTACAAACCTTTGGCAATAAGTAAAACAGCTACTACGAGGAAACCACATCACTTACGAACCTTTGAGAACACGTACCCGAACACTATCTCTCTCTCGCTCTCTCTCTTCAGCATCTGGCTCAAAGTGCAGGAAGGAACTGAGACCTGGAGGCAAAATTTAGGCCATTAATAATACTTTATGGTGCCATTCTGCTTGTGGCCCAGTCGAGTCTTATTTCCCTGAAGACACAAGGCATCATGGTCTGACCTCTGCCGGGTAGCATGGTCCCTGGTAGTTAGGTCTAATTGAGGGTCGTTAGAGGAAGCTGGGGGTCGGTGAGGATGTAGATGAGAGAGAAAGGGAGAGGATGTTG
This sequence comes from Homarus gammarus, assembly GCA_958450375.1. NCBI lineage: Eukaryota > Metazoa > Arthropoda > Malacostraca > Decapoda > Nephropidae > Homarus > Homarus gammarus. Next base: position 994,924 of record CAUDMG010002550.1, read on the forward strand.
TTGGTGGTGGAAGCGGTGGTGGTGGTAATATATGAGGGAGATAGTGGTGGTGATGATTATTGAGGGAGATGATGGTGGTGGTGTTGGTGGTATGTGAAGGAGATAATGGTGATGGTGAGTTGTTGTGGCTATATGAGAGAGGAGATAGGGGTAATGGTTTTTGAGGGAGATGATGGTTTTGTTGGTTAAAGGAAGCAGATGACAATGGTTTGTGGTGGTGGATGTTGGAGGTAATATTTTTTTGTGGGAATGTTGGTGGTAGTGGTAGTGATGGGAGTGATGGTGGTAGCGGTAGTGATGGGAGTGATGGTGGTATTGGTAGTGGTGGTGGATGTGGTGGTGGGGGTGGTTACAGGAAGCATTATTTTATTTATTATTATTTTACCGCTTAGAGCGGCTACTTTATTGTGCTCCTCACACTCATCCTGTGAGCGGTAGCGCAAAAGGATTACAGAGTAGAGTTTACAACAGGTCATAATAATTAACCCCAGTTGTCAGGATATTATGGCATGAATGTTACACAGTATTTCTATTACATTATTTGTTTAGTTCTATACATAAAGGGTAACTTATTCACAAATGCATGAGTACAGGCGTGTGAGGCAGTATGTCTGGCCTCACACTTTGTTATTCACATTTACGTGAGACGTATTCAAGCACATTGTGTATTTGGTTCTGTACATGAGAACAGATATAGTTACTAAGTGCAAAAAAGTGGATACAATCTTAATATATCGGCTATCTTGCCATTAGAGATGAAGTGGTGTGTCATTTTACACACAGTGCGCTTGGACCTGTCCCTAATAGGTTCTATCTTCACACAGTCGAGGACGTAGTGTTCTAGTGTGTGGCCATATGTATGGCCACACACTTTACACTTAGTCTTGTGTACATCTGCTTGAGGAACATACTGCCAAAGGTACTTATATCCTAACCTTAATCTAGCGGTTACAACATCTTGTAATCTAGTGATCTTGTTACTTGCTCCATATACATGTTTCACTTGATGCATCTCATCATGGTAAACTATGGATCGATTAGTGCCTGTTTGCACTCGTCTACTTGCGTCAAACTCACCAATAAATTCTTTCCTAATTACAGTTTTAGGGGTTCTTTTTGACGGACCCAAATTGTATTCAAACTGTGTCTTTGTTAGACGCGGGTTTGGCCAGAGCATCAACTCTGTCATGTTTTATGAGGCCTATGTGAGAGGGGATCCACAACAGTTTGACCCTGATACCCCAGTCAACAAGGTATGCATATTTGTGTCTGGCTTCAGAGACAAGAGCGTGACATCTTGAATCTAGGGTGTCAAGGGCAAGTAGTGAGGATAGAGAGTCAGTGATGATGCGACTGTCAGTAACAGTGGTTTCAATGAATTTAATAGCTGTGAGTATGGCAACTAATTCAGTTTGTAGAGTGGATGCCCAGTTGTTAATTTTAACTCCTTTCTCAATTATATTACCGTCAGGTTGAGTCACAACAATAGCACTTCCAGCCCTCCCACAGGCGGTGTTAAGAGATCCATCAGTGTATAGATGGTCTGTGTGATATTATCATCAGTCTGTAGAGTGTGTATGAGTTCAAGAGCTCTCACTTTGGCAGTGTGTTGGAGATAAATACTTTGTATAATTATATTTTTAGGCGGATATGTCGGTATTGTGATACCGAAGGGAACTGTCCGCCAGGGTGGCAGGAAGCGCTGTTGTGTCTCAACTTTGTACAGGTGGTCTAGTCCAAACATCTTCATATGTGTAGCTGTAGTTTGGATCCATTAGACTCACCAGTCCCATGGTTCATACATTCTAGCAATTTTAAGGAAACAATGTTATCAGGATCACCACGCAGAAGCCTCAGGGCTATCATGAGGCTAACTTCAATTATTCTATCTTTAACACTGGGTATACCTAGTTCTTTCCTCGTATTAAGTACTTTAGCGCTCATGGGACATCCTAGGATAATTCTGAGGGCTTTATTTTGCATTTTCTCGAGCTTGTCAACGCCTTTCCCGCCACGAAGGACCAGGGCTAGTGCGTGGTAATCTATCAGAGATCTTATATAGCCTAGGTACATTGTTTTAACAATTCTAATATTAGCACCATAGTGCGGGCTGTACCCCGCTACACTTCTAAGAGGTCTCAGTCTGTCAGTACATTGGCGGGTTAGCTGTTGTATGGCAGGTACGGTACAAGGGACGGAAACACCAAGATATTTAAAAGAAGAAACATAGTCAATAGTGTTGTTACCTATCTTGAACTTGGCGGGGCCGCGTTTGCGGTTACCAGCTTGTTTGTTGAACACCATAGTTTCCTCAGTGGAGATAATAAGACCGAGGTTCTCACAGGCTGCGTATACATGGTTCAGGGTGGTTTGCATTTCACGATGAGTTTCAGTATGTATAAGAATATCATCAGCATAGCTGATTGAGATATTGCTGGGGTTGTCTGGTATTAAATTTAATAATGCATTCATAAGAACATTGAACAAAGTGGGGCTAAGTACTCCACCTTGAGGGGTACCAAGTTGCATATCCTTAACTTCACTTTTGTAACACTGAAACAGTGCAGCAGCCCTTCTGTTGGTTAGGTACCCACTTATCCAGTGCAACAGCCTACCTCCTATATCCATTTTGGCTAGTTCGTACAATATCAGTTGTCTATTGGCAATATCAAATGCAGCTCTTAGGTCAAGAAATGTGGTGTATCTGTGCCTTTCATCACTATGCACAGTTAGGAATGTGGTGATACAATTATGTACACCTTTACCATGGGTGAAGCCGTTTATGTTAAGAGACATGTGTTCTCTGAGTCTATATAAGAGTCTGTCAAGAACCATCCTCTCAAAGGTTTTACACAGGCAGCTGGTTAATGATATAGGACGAAAAGCATCAGGCTGTCCTGGTTTCGGTATTGGTACAACAATACTGCTGGTCCATGATGTGGGTAGTTGGTCCTCGGCACGACTCATATTGTACAATACCAATAATGGATTGCCCAGCTCACGCCTTAGTAGTCTAACGACGTTGTAGGTGACTCCGTCCTCTCCAGGGGCAGTAGACCTACCCCTGGCGAGGGCGGCATCATGCTCCCACTCAGTATATGGAACATCACACTCATCGTGCTGTTTGCCCAGGAAGCAGATAATGGTGTTGGTGGTGGTTGGAGACATATGTGGGAGATAATGATGATGGCTTTGGGATATATAAACGATGGGTGTTGGAGGTATAGGACTAAGTAAACAAATTAGTTGTATCTTAAAACAGATTCTAAGTTCATATCTTTAGCTGGATTATATATTAAAGGGGTTGCCACAGTAGGGTGTGTCATACAGAGGCAAATTTTTTTTTTTGAGTTTGAAAAATCGGCCCATGGTATTAATGTTGTAGTTCTATGTGCAGAATCATGTGATATCTTCAGATTTGAAAAGTTTTTATTTTTTGCTAGGTAAATTTTAACTTGAAATCTTATGAAAATTCAGTATTCCCACCCTTTTACCAGCACCACTAAATAGCTTATTTAAAGTAAAGTAAATGTATCAGGTTAATTTATTAGGATGAAAATGATCCAGAATAGTGAAACGAATGATCTTGACACATTTATTAAATTTAATATTCCTTTAGAAAACAAAATCATCAAATACAAAAACCGGTTTTACTACTACGACCCGGTGTTGCTGCACACCATAGAGAACGTGTCTTTCTTGCTTCTGTTTCTACTCATCACCTCCCTGCTGACCACCTGAGCTCGGATGTAGCCTTCCCTCCTCTCCTGGCTGGACACGTGACTGCTGGCCTTGCTCACTTGCTGTACCCAACGCTCTATACTCTGGGTGTGCGAGGGCCAGGCAGGGACATGCATGGGGTTGTCCAGGAAAGCTCTGACTTGAACATTGGTGAGGCTGCAGGTAAGAGGGGGCTCACTGCCAGCCTGGATGTTATCCAGATCTATGAGATCAGTGAGGGTCTTGGCACCTAGATTGACTTCAGGAGTCTTCCTGACCCTGAAGGAATCGTCACCAACTGATTCGTCATGCCCAGATCCTCTCATAAGTCTCATATCCAAGATCTTTTTGACTGCTACTCTTCTCTCCTCCTCATCCTTACTGCAGAGCATTGTCTGCAGAACTGCCTCGGGATGAGCATACCAGAAAGATTTCCTCACAGCCTGCTCCACAATCTGAACAACCTTCCTTGGCTGACTCCTCAGGAGCTCAAGCTGGAAGAGAACATGCCTCGGACCTTCGGAGAACGATGACTTGACCTTGGTGTTGAACCAATTTGGCAAGTAGACACTCACGATGAATTGGACAATAAGTCTCAGGTTGTGAAGCTGGTTCCCTTTCAGTTTATGATGAGCGACCCAAATTCTGCAGAACTTGAGAGCCGTTGTGAGCCACCTAGAATGTGAGACTGGACCTATCTGCAGGTAAGCAAGTCTATCAGGCATGACCCCAGTTTTGATGGCACTGCAAATCATGTAACCATAGTACTGGTCAGTACTCAGGTCGTCAATGACAGTATGTGCAAGCTCAACGAGTGGAGGGCCAACTGTGATTTTTTCAAAGCTCGGATTTATTTCTAACTCAGTGGCAGAGTCCAGCATCTTGCCAAGAGGACCAGACCATCTGTTGTTTGAAAGAGTCTTGCCGTCCAGCTCCTGGATCAGATGTCTGAGTGGCAACTCGTTGGTGTGGAGGTCACAAACAATCCAGACCAGCTTCCTCCCAATCTTCCGCTCTATCCACCGTATGACCCCCCCCCCCCTTGCCACCCTGTGTTCGTGTTGGTGCTGTCCCCTCCAATGGCCTGCAGGGTCTGGTCTACGTTCCTCTCTCTGAGCCAGTTCACAATGTTAGCTGCCACTATCTCAGCTGGTTTCCTGATGTCATCTTTCTCTGGAGTGAAATGCCACAAATACTTCCCTCCTGGTTCACTGCAGCAGGAGTAGTGTTCCTCCTTCACCATGGCAGGGAACAACTTGTCAGAATCTCCAACTTTCATGAACACTTTAGTGTCATCCCTTCTCCCATCAAAGAACAAACAATTGATTCCATTTTCTCTTATCCCCTTATCAAACTCCTCTTCTAGGTTACTGACAAGTTTCTCCTGAGCTCTCCTTACTTTGTTATGATCTATCACCAGGTGAACATCATCAGGTGTTATCAAACCACCGTCAATCCAGGCAGCTGTTGCTATCTCTGCAGTTTCTCTGAGGCCAGTGTGGTGTCGCATGCTGGCCAGAGCTATGCTCGGGATATCTTTCCTTTTTCGAATCTTATGCCTGGAAGGTTTGGGATCATTATTTTCTGGGTTAGGGACAAAGTCACCATTCTCCTGGTCAGCACTCGGATCAGCCATGGGGAAGTCATTAAACTCTGAATCAGCTTGACTCCAATCATCGGCCTTTTTTACCTCACCCTGGGCCTTCTCAAGTCTCTTTTCCTCGGCAACTCTTCTCCTCTTCTGTCTCTCTGTGGCAGCCTCCTGTCTCTTGGACTCCGGAATATCTTGGCTAGAAATCATGAGAGCCCCTATACTGCCAGTCTTCTCTTTCTGTGCTTTGACAAATGCCAGTTCGATCACAGGAATCTTCAGTTCACGCTTGCAAATACAGGAGATGTTGGCCTCGGATTTACAGTCACGATCGCATACAAACTCAGGACCGAGACCAATTGGGCACTTGCAAGTAATTATGTCAAATAACTGGTCCAGTTGCTTGGCAAAGCTGTCCTTAACTGCAAGTGTTCCTCTCCCAAGAGAGATATCTCTTGCCTTTTCCCAACTGGCTAGCAGTCTCTCACTAATCTTCTTCTGACTTGTTATGACTGGAGGCTTGAACTGAGCGTCAGCCAGAGTGTACTGTGCCAAGACAGCTTTGGTCATATCACTGGCAATGTCTTTGTTTGTGTAAGTTCTTTGGTTCTTTTCACTGATTTGCCTGATTAAAACACCGTATCTCAAAGCATCTCTCAATGTAGGCAACTCCGACTTCAGGAGCTCTCTCCCAGACCCAAGATAGTGACTGAGATGGCTGGATTTTTGGTTCCTCGTCCTGACACGAGCAGCCATCGCAAATATTATCAACTTATAAATGCATCAGAATCTGAAACAGAAAAAAATATTGTTAGTTGGGTTGTTAAAGAATGAAGTCAGAAAGCAATGTTCACTATTTAATTGTAATGCGCTAATGGAGCTCTTACGTTAGATTTTCGATAAATTTCATGCTAAAATTTACCTAGCAAAAGGTTGCAAAATATTGAAACTGAAATTATTTTCTGTTTATATACACTAAAATCTACCAAAAAAGTGATGGGCCATTAGTTTTAGCTGATCTTCCCTCCTATGACACACCCTATTGCCACAGGGTTAGCTTCTTGCCCCTTCCAGTAACAGTTAAACTACTCCACCAGGATGGGCAAACTTATCTACAGCTGCTGGACTGTTACGATTAAATAGCTTTAGTGTGTGAAAAGAAAAGGAGGAGTAGGAGGAGGAGTAGAGGAAAGAAATGAAGAAGGAGGAGGAAAACCGGGAGGAGGAGGAAAAGAAAGCCAAAAATATGACGAAGTGGAACAGCAGCAACAACAAAAATTAAAAGAAAAAGGAATAAACGACGAAAAAATAAGCAAAATGAAGAAGAAAGACAGCACGAAAAACAATTAAGGAAAAAAAGACTTCCGTGGCAAGAGTTTTACGGCCTGGCAATGATAGTGGTGTTAGTGGCGCAGGTGGGAGAATTAAAGGTGCTTAATAAGCTTCACTTCCTGTTGCCTCAAGTTACGAAAGGAATACTGGGGGTAACTCTAATGTAATCGTCCCATACAAGAGTGCTTACCAGGGTACATCTTGTGTTATTATTGGCTTGGTTCTCATTATTGATATTATTCTTATGGGTATCTTCTTCTTCTTACTGAAATTGTTTTGTCATTATTATAGCTGTTGTTATTATCACAGTCCTTAAATACAGCAATAGTGTTGCAATTCAAGGATATGTTTGACAAAGAAATTGATCTGATCTCTCCCTGTTCTTTATATTTTTTCTTTAATTGAAGAAAAACAAACAAGCATTATAACTGGAATACCAACGACAAAACATATAACAATAATAATACATATAAAAATATATTATACAAACACAAAAAAAAAAAACAGAAATGAAAATCCCAAAATACTAAAATCAAGTCGTATATTTGAGAAGCTTCCTCCCGCCTAGTTTATGAAATGTAGGTGTGGCCTGTCAGCTCCGGGTGACATTATTCCAAAACCGGGACTGAGATTCACAAGGATTCACAATTTCCAGACGTCTGTAAGGGGCGATATTCTCTCTTATCTTATTATATAATTCCACTGGCTTTCCGACATCATTAGGAGTCATCATATGTGAGTCATTTTCGAAAGTCAGGTGAGCTTCAGGTTAGTTAAAGTATACTATCTCTTAAATGGTGGCGGTGGAAGTTATATCAGTCCTGGGTCGGGTATGTGGGTGAGAGTTCTGGTAATATACAACATTACAACAACCTTTGTTCGTAACGGATAATTGATGTGTTTTTGCTCTCTCCAACTTTTCTCTTATATACTAATTTTTATATTTTTTTTGTTTCTCTTTTGTTTATTTCCCCCTATGTCTTCTATCTTTTATCGCTGGCTTTGTGTTGTTTATCTAATTATGATTTTCTTTTTTTAAGTGAATTGGTTTTTATATATGTGTGTGTGTGTGTGTGTGTGCAACTTTGGTGGCGGTGAAATATCTAAAAACAAATTATCTTCACTTACAAGTTGCTTTGACTTTGCTTATGAGTATTGCATTTTTGTAACAGCACCTTTGCTTTATATAAATATTCACCCAAATGAATAACACCAACTTATTCACCAAGTTCTTCAACAATGACTCAGTTGTTGACGCTTATTCACGGCAGAGCTTTTAACTATCTCAGAGGTCGAGGGCAGGTCAGCTGATTAGTGAAACAACCACTTGACGCTCTCTCATCTCTCACGCTCAGAGGAGGGAACAGATCCTTTCCACTTAATCAAGGGGGTCACGCCATCAAGTGTTCTCTCAAAGTGTATTCATAAAACTTCTCTAAAGAGAATTCATATTATATTCTCTCACACTGTTGCTTTTCCAATAAAGGAAAAACAACAAGAAGTTCCAAAATTTATTTAAAACAATAAATGTGATACCACAACAGCTATCACATTTTAAAGACGTCCTTATAATGTTAGCTGGATGAAATTTATATGCCTGTAAAAACACCCGTGCCCTTACCTCTACGTTAATAAATTAGTGAACTGAAGGTATGAAAAAAGAATATAACTCACCTGTAATTAAGTACACCTTTGTCTAGAAATTCGTTTCCTTGTGTTGAAGAGAACTTAAAATGAGTCTGAAAGTAACAACACATATGAACTTCAAATAAAAGGGTGTCTTCGTCTCTCTTCCCTTTCCTTGGCTAAGATAATTGAGTCAGTATCTTATCTTGTTTGGCGTGTGGTGGAGTCTTAGCTGTTATTCATGTCTCTGTAACACAGACTGAATTTAATACGCCTTTTTCCTTCCCATACAGAAGTCCTAATTTTATCAACTCATTGTGTGCGTTGACGTCTTGGTATAGTAGAAAAAGCACAGGCAGCTTTCAGCCAGGAAGCATTACGTGGACGGAAGGAGAAAGATGGGACAGGTAATAAGTATTCATTGTTTTGTGCTTTTAGATCGTGTTCTTATTATTGTTCTCTTTTTAGTGTTTATTAATATTATTATTATTATTATTATTATTATTATTATTATTATTATTATTATTATTATTATTATTATTATTATTATTATTATTTATATTAATATTTTCACCATTACCAATACTCTTATTACTATTGTTGCAAACTGATTTGAACTGATATTACAATGAATAGGTTAGGAGTTCGATGAACATGTTTAGCCTTGAGCCAAGGAGTGACGATGAGGGTATTGCAATCGTGTCCTCTGTGTGTGTGTGTGTGTGTGTGTGTGTGTGTGTGTGTGTGTTATGGTAAGAAGTATCCTATGACCGTAATCACATATGAATCGTGCAATGCCCAAGACAGATAAATAGATAGATAGATAGATAGATAGAGAGAGAGAGAGAGAGAGAGAGAGAGAGAGAGAGAGAGAGAGAGCATTTTAAAAAATTCTCGCGGGTGTGTATATAAACCACGGCATCAGGACAATATATACAGCGACGTTCACTAGGCAGAGTGGAGCTTACGAGGTCGTATCGAGGCGGGATATACTGGGGTAGATAGTTCTCACTGCAGCTCCTCTCTAAGGGAACCAGCTGTGTGTGTATGTAATAATAATAATAATAATAAAAGGTTTATTAATAGTTTTGCACCCGGTGGCTGTGTGTGTGTGTGTGTGTGTGTGTGTGTGTGTGTGTGTACAGAACTAAATATTGTACTGAAAATTCTCTTTAACTTTACATGCCACATTATCCTGACCATTGGAGTTGTAATACATATCCTTTGTGACCTTTATTCAATATTTCTAACCTAACCAACCACTCACCGGGTGAGTATGGGATACACAATAAGCTAGTTGCTGTCTTCGGAAGTTGTCGAAAATATCAAGGAAAGTTTATATATATATATATATATATATATATATATATATATATATATATATATATATATATATATATATATATATATATATATATGGGCCACATACAATATTAGAAAGAAGGTGATGCATATTTTAACCTGAGCAATCAACATACGCCATACTCCTGTGTGTCGGCCTCACACACACACACACACACTACCACTACTACTACTTTGCTGTCACTCGGAATCAAGTATGACGATCAGCCAGCTATGATACAATGATATGAGTTATTAAGGATGTCACCTAGGTTTGGTGAGTTCTGAGGTGACTAAAGAGGCCGATACAAGACCGGCAGGATCGATCCCAGATGTTGAACATGTGGGTGGCGACATCTAGTGTAGGAAGGCGGCGAGAGCGTCTTTCCAGCGTTGGTGCTTGTCCGCCTCGTTATGCAGTTGGGCTAACTCAAAGGTATTACATCTTCTTGTGTGATGATCCGCCAAGCGTTACGGTGTGGAGTAATCGTCTCCCAGGTGAGGGGGTCGACTTGGCACTTTTTCACGGTTGTCTTAAAACTATCCTTATACCTTTTCAGTTGCCCGCCAGCATTACGTTTACTATTCGTTATGTGACTGTAAAGTAGCTGCCTTGGCAGTTTACTGTCGTCAATGAGGGTAACATGGCTAGTCCAGCACTGTTGTTCATGGGTAATGATGGAGCCTCAATGCTTTTACAGTTGGTGTCAGCAAGAATATTGGCATTTGTCCTCTTGTTTTCTCGCGAAATTGGAGGATGGAACGTAGAATACGTTGGTGAAAGTTTTCAAGTGCCTTCATGTGCCTCCTGTATGTGACCTATATCTCACTGCAATAGAGCAGGGTGGGGAGGACCACTGCTCAATAGACGTGTAGTTTTGTATATAATTTCAGCTCCCTATAGCTGAAGACACTGTTTCGGAGTCTGTCAAAGGCTTGATATGCACATCTGATCCAATGCTGAATCTCTCCATCGATGTCCGTGGTGGTGGACAGATGGAAGCCGAGATACCGAAAGTGGACAACATTAAAGGGGGTAGTGCCGTTAAACTGGATGGATGGTGGAGGTGTGGCTGAACCAGGGGCAGGCTGAAAGAGAATCTGAGTCTTCCTTACATTCACCTCAAGCACGACGTGTGCATATGCATCTGCATAGGTATTCAGTATTTCCTGTAGATCGCGTTCAGTGTTAGCGACTGGGGTGAGGTCATCTACATACTGAAGCTCAGTAATGGAAGCTGCAGACACCTTTGTTCCTACCTGGAGTCGTCTTATTTTCAAATGACATTTCATCCGGTACTCAATGTCCACCCCGCCGTCTAATTTGGCGCTGGCATGAGTGAGGAAGGCAGCCAAGAAAAAGGAGAAGAGAGTTGGTGTTTAACCCCCGTTTGGATGGGGAAGAACTCAGACTGGGCGCCATTGTGCAAGGAAATTGCCGTTCATGCCATCGTGGAGTTGCCTCACAATGGCGATGAATTTTGGTGGTCAGTCAAAACAGCTGAGGGACAACCAAAGGGCTTCCCTGTTGACCGAGCCGAGGGCCTTGGTTAAGTCGATGAAAGCCATGTACAGGTCACGACGCTGTTTTCTGCACTTTTCCTATATCTGGCCTGGGATACCATCACGAAAACAGTGGAGTGCATTTTCTCTGAACCATATATTGTGTGTGAGCTTGACTCAAGCATAATATACTCCGTAATTGGTGTTAATTATTTTGTTTCATAATTAATGTGGTCGCTGCTTTACGTGGGTGAAATATTTGTACACTTCCCTTATCAATTATTTCCTTATTTATTGGTGCCATTGTTATTCATACTCATTCTTTACTTATATAATCCTACCATTTTTAGTGCTAAATTGGTATGACTCACTATTCTTCTCATTCTTCCAAGTTGGGCAGTGCTTGTCAAAGTAGGCGTGCTCTTGCTTACAGGAAGTACAATTTAGCTTGCTAGCTTGAGTGTGAATGTTTACCTGTGTGCATGTTGGTGGATGAATGTATGTGTGCTTTATGTGTGAGTGCATTGGCGTGTTATGTATGTGAATGTGTGTGTGTGTTTGCCATTCTAACTCTTGTCCTATTTATCTGTCCTTCTTTATCATTCTTTAGTCTTTATCACTTGTCTGTTTGTCTGTTCTGGGAGAAAAATGAAGGAGGCCACGAGGATGTTGAAAATTCCTCAAGGGGGGAATAGAGTGAAAAAGGTTGAGAACCACTGGTCTAAAGCTACATCGAGATTCTAGGAGGAAGTTTCCCGCCTCAGGGAGAATTCTGTTTAGGAGGATTCGGGCGATAATCTTACCAACTATGGACAGCAGCGAGATCCCGCGGTAGTTGCCACAGTCTGACCGGTCTCCCTTGTTCTTGTAAATATTGACGATGGAGACATTTTTAACAACTTGGGGGATTTCCTCCTTTCCCATATATTTTCCAGGAAAGAGTGGAGACGGCTGGTAAGCAGAGGTCCTCCTGCTTTATACACCTCGACTGGGATTCCGTCAGGCACTGAGGGTTTGTTATTTTGCATCTGTTTGATAGCAGTTTGCTTCCGCATTCAGGGATGGAGGATAGCTGAGGTGGGTCAACTCTATATGCTTAGGAACTGCTGAGTTGTCAGGACACCCACATCGGTGTTTCATTTGAATTAGCGAATGATAGTGCTCTTTCCAGCGCTGAAGGAGGACTTTCTTCTCGCGAAAGATATTAGCTTTAGTCCGAGACTGAGGGTTGTTCTGCCAGTCAGTTAAAGCAGCACGTTTATCATGAACGAGTACATCGATTGCCGGGTCATTTTCATCAAACCAGGTCTGGTGTATTTTTTCCATCTGGCCGAGGGTCTTTCTGCAGGTGTCTTTCATGACAGTGTCGAGAATATCCCATTCGGCACTGGGATTTGGGATGTTTGTTGTTGGGTTGTTTATCCGTCCATGTTCGAGCTAGTCTCTAAAAGCATGTGCTACTGTTGGATCCTCCAGACGTTTCGGGTTAAAAACCTCTTCTGGAGGCTTGCTGCCTTAGCCGTTTTGGGGCTACAAGAAGTGAAAACTTGGCTCTGACGAGCCTATGATTAAGGTCGTAGTGGTCTGAGCCATGCATGGCATGGGTGATGAGGATATCTCGGTGATTCCTTTCTCCGACAATGATGTAGTCAATGAGATGCCAGTGTTTCGATCGTGGGTATAGCCACGAACCCTTGAACTTGTTGGTCTGCCTAACTAAGGTATTAGTGATAGTGAGGTTGTGTGCACCAAACTTGCTGAGGAGGAGTAGGCCGTTGGGATTACACTTGCCTAGTCCATTTCTCCCTATGGTTCCCTGCCAAATGGTAGCATGTCTGCCAACTCTGGCATTGAAGTCGCCAAGGAGCACAACCTTATCTTCTCTGGGGATAGAGGTTAGTACTCTTTCGAGGTTGGTGTTGAGGTCATCCTTGATGTCATCCTCTGCATCCAGTGTTGGGGCGTATGCACTGATGAAAAAGGCATCACGTGAGTATTTCAGTGGGATTCGGAGCGTCAAGAAGCGCTCGTCTATCCCCATAGGCATTTCATTTAGCCTGCGTAGGATGCATTGGCGGATGGCAAAGCCAACTCCATAGATGCGGTTTCGCTCCGCAGCAGACTTACGCTTCCAGAAGAACGTATAGCCAGACTCCCGTTCTGTGAGTTGACCCTAGTCAGGGAGCCGGGACTCACTAATGGCTGCTATGTTGATGTTATACTTAGCCAGCTCTTTTGCCACAGGGGCAGTTCTTTTTTCAGGACGCTCAGAGGTGCCAGTATCCAGAGGGGTCCTGACATTCCATGGAGCGACCATAAGAGGTTGCATAGTTTGATTTTGTTTTGACCTTACTGAGTGCAGTTGCCCAGTCAGGTTGTTTTTTTAGGAAAGCTATGTTTAAGGCACCTTTTCTTGCCCCTTCCCCATGTGAGGTGAGCAGAGAGGCTCCTCGAAAGGGCTCGCTCAGTTGCACAGACAGGACTGGATTGCACTGTTGCCTAGATCTCAGTGCATACACGACCGTCTTATCTGTGCCGCCCATATGCAGAGTTTTCACTAGAGACTCCCATCAGTCATATCTGCCTGTCCCCGTTGCCACTCGCCCGTCGACATAGGACTTTTGGGGTGTCATGGTTTTCGGTGAATCTGTGGTAGTAGGAGTGGATTATATTATATAAAGATAATAATATGTCGCATTTCTAATTTCTTACCGTAGAGTTCGATACCTTCACACTGATTACTTACAGGAGATTATGGTGTATCTATGTAGAAGTTCACTCCACCACTCGACATTCCATGATCTATACTTGATAAATGATGATTTAATGAATTCCATTAATTTCCAACATCTATCTCAGTTATTGGTTATACTTTGTCATAACCAATCAGTCATTACCTATAGTAATAATAAGATAGGATCACAGATACGGGCAGATAATTGCAATTACATTTATTTGTCAAGCTTCCATACAATGATTTACAATTTGCATGGATATATGATTCACTCACGTTCACGCTATAATAAAATTAATCTTCTAAAAGAGGGAATTTTCAACTTGGGGACACATAGGATTACTCTACTGTGGGTATGACTTAACAGAGCTTTAATTCTTCAAGTGATACATTTACTGCCAGCCTGGATTGCTTTTGTTACAACCAGGTTTTCATCACAAGAACTTCTTTCCACGGCCATAACAACAAAAAGTACTCTTGGGTTACCACACATAGTCTCGCGTCACTGACAGTCACTGTAGACGGTTGTCGCGGCAAGGAGAACTGGTAAGCATGACTTGAATTAACCATTTAGGTGCAATAGACCAGCCTGGATTGCTTTTGTCGCAACCAGGCATCCACACGTGATATTTCCACGGGGATAACAACCTAGGTTAACACAGTTAGTCTCGTGTCGATCACGGTCACTGTAGACGGGTGTCGTGCAGGAGAACTCTGTAAGCGTGAATTAATTGACCATTTACTGTAGGTTTGATAGGCCAGCCTGGATTGCTCTTGTCGCAAACGTGATATTTCCACGGGGTTAACACGCTTAGTCTCGTGTCGACGACAGTTCACAGGACGGAGTGGCGGTGGAGGACTCTGTGTGGTGTGGTGTCCCGCCCCCCTTTCAGGAGGGAGAGGATGGAGACGACGTCTTAACTATGCCATGGTCCAGGGGATACTACTTAAAATGATGTTTTTAGGTGTGAAGCGATGAACAGTACAACACTGTTTCACTGCCCCCCCCCCCCCCCCCCCCTAAAGGCTGGCTAACATACACTAATTGAAAATACATGTCCCAGTTATGCCTCGCAGGGTGTCTTATCTCTAGTAAAACAAACTTTGGAGTTGGTTGCATGGGCAAGCCTAACTCAACCCATGACATGGGGGTATATGGGTTTTGATGATGATGAGAGGTATGATGAGCTGGATGATGGCTGCACGTGAGTTCTTTTTATGTGGTGAGGAAGGTGCGCAGACTGCAACCACGCATCTTGGCTCTCCCTTTTCCTGATCCAGTGGTGCAAGTGTTGCAACGACTGGAGAGAGGGAGATTGCAATGGACTACCGATAACCCAGTTTGTTGGGTTTACCCTTAGTAGCCTGTCCATCAGCCATTGCCTTCGTCCGCCGGTGTAGTCGTTGGGTTTCCATGGTGGTCACCGCTTCAGCTTATACAGCCATTGGGGTCTTGTTGTAGCTCTGTAGCATGTCTGCCTGATGCGGGGCTCCACCGCAGATTTTTCGTTCGGGATTTACTCCCTTAGCCTTATACCTAGCAAGGTTCATTCGCAAGGCAGCACTGCAATAGTTGATAGGTGCCAGTTCGTGTCTACATGCCAGTGGACCTATTCGCCGTCCCTCTGGGTCCCACTGCTATTCCGAGATCCCCTGCTGGTCTAGCCTGGGACCACGAGGCACCCAGTTACCATGTGTTGCCACGAGGAGGCACAGCAGGAGTCTTGATGGTGAAGAGGCTGTGTACTGGTAGGGGAAGACTTATGCAAGTTGCTTCACTGTTCGTCACGAGGGTTAGCAAGCGGCGGTAGCTGAAAGCGAGAGGGAACAAGCAGGGTTTGCATCTTAAGGCTAACATAATGCTGCCACAAAAGACGCATTTCACCACCCTGTTTGCGAACACACACACACACACACACACACACACACACACACACACACACACACACACACACACACATACACACACACAGACACACACACATACCAATTTCCGCGTCGGAGGAGAGAATTGGCTCTTAATTGTCGTATTGTGGGCAGCCAACTTTCACGTCTGCTTCAATTAAAAAACTTTATATCAGAGAAGAACCAGAGAGGAACAGCGGTGAGAGGAAGAGGAGGCATGTAGTTAAACCGTGAAGGATATATAAGGCTAAGAAAGATGTGGCAGAACAGGAGAGAGAAAGACGAAAGATGTTGAATAGAAAGAAAGTAAATAGGTATGATGATAAAATTCTTGAATGGGAAGAGAAGAAAACTGTAGATAAATAAACAGTGAATGAAAATGGAGAGAGAGAGAGAGAGAGAGAGAGAGAGACTAGGAGAAAGAGCATGTAAGTGAATAACTAACAGGAAAAAATAGTGAAAAACCGTAAATAACAGCAGCAAATAAACGCATAATATAGTCACCAACTCACCTGAACCTAACATAAGCACCAGTCATTAAATTGTTATTCCTATATCTCACTAACAACCCCTAAAAACATTTACTAATAGCGACATAAACAATGACCATCGTATTAATTCCCTCTAATTAATTAAGTTCTCTTGTATAGAGAAACAAATTGCGTCATTAAAAAAAATCGTTCGTTATGTTCTATTGTATATTATTTTGAGCGATGCTAATAGGAAAAAATTATTGAGGTAATAAAGTTAGTGTTTATTTATTATTCTTATTTGGGTGGGGGGGGGGGGGGGTTAAAGGTTAGGGATTTTTTTTGTATTATGCCCTATAAATAAGGAGTCGCTAACTTTCTGCTTTGATTTAGTACTCAAAACTTACCTTAATATGAATTATTAACCTTTCACTAACATGATTTCAACTTAACCTAATCTAACCTAATCTCTATAAAATCTCACTTAAAATAACCCAATGTACCCTAAAGTAATCTAACCTATCTCTAATGTTATCTAAGTTAACCTAACAATACTACCCCTAATATATTTTAACTTATCCTAATATAAAGTCTTCCTAACGTGTTCTAAGATAATCTAACTCAACTATCCGTAAGATAACCAAGCCCAATTATAACCTAATATTACCTAGTCTCATCTATCTCTAATCAACTAACCTAACTCTTATTTACTGTTTACATGACATACCCAAGCACTACCAACCTAATATTAACATAACTTAACCTAACATAACCTAACCTAACCTAATCTAACCTAACCTGAAATAGCATACTGGCCGGTAACGTAACCAAACCGAATCTAATTTAACATTACCTAACCACATTTAAATCTAACACTAACTTAGCTTAACCTAACCCAACCTCAACTCGGTCTATCCCAGCACGACAATTCAAGTGTGAATGAGTTCATTATTTTCGTCTCAACAGCTGAGGGAGGACACAAGTAACACTGAATCCCTGTGGAGGTTTCTTGACACTTCAGCCGTCATCATACGTACATACATACGTACATTCATACATACATTAGGGTGTGACCGTTGCCCTCCAAAAAAAAAAAAAAAATGGTCCTACAATGCTGTTCAAAGTTTTAGTGTCGTGTAATTGATCTAGGAAACACCCCTGTCAATTTTCTTGAATATCGGTGCATGTTTGAGCTCGCACCGATGTACCAGCAAGCATTGCATTTCTAGGTACAAGACCCATTTCTCTCAACTGGCGTACAATGAAAAAAAGAAATACTACTACCCCTCAATGCCTGGAGTGTTTGAGGAGCGCCAGCAGGAGATGGCTGAGTTCTTCCGTGAATCTCTAGCTCAACCATTTACACGTGGCGACTACAAGGAGCTGGTAGAGCTTTGTCTGCTGCTTGTAACTAAAGGATCCGAGCCAGTGAACTTCACGATGGTCTACCCCGGCGCACTTCACAAAGCAAAGTGGATGGCCAAACTGCTCTATACCCTCAAGATTGTTCTTTTGTCAGACCAGATCAAAGAGCAGTTTCCCAAAGCCGAGGTTGTGACTAAAAGTCAAATCAGCAAGTTAGAACGGTTTGCTGTGTTCACAGTCGCTGTTTATGTCCCATGGTGGATTGTTTGCCCGTTCCAGCAAGTGCGCCACTGAATGATTTGAATTTAGTCGAAACCTTGGCTGAATTTGCCCCATATGACGCTACAATAGTTGACAAAGCACGTGTGGCACTCGGTAGACACAGTTGGTACCTAACTGAGGAGTTAGCCCCACTGGCTTTGTTCTCGTCCCAAGTACAAGAAGGACAAAAGAGGAGATGAGGAAGGCCCTTCTTTGCCATGAAGGCACTGAAGTTACGAAGAGAGTGGGGCTCAATCATGGGGGCTATGGAAAGCCATATCTTCCCCGTCCCAGAAAGTGGCACTGCCCTGGTGGACCTAATTGGGCCTGACTCAAGCCGGTTCTTCACCATTTTAGGCATGCCCTATCAGTTTCTCCTTAGTTCAGCCAGTGAATGAGCGGATCATGACGACTACCTGAACATGAAACGGGTTGTGGACAAGCTTCAGGTCGTCAATGAGGCTGCAGAGCGTGGTGTAAGACTTTGCCATGACTTTCTTAATGTTGCCAGGGATGAGGAGCGCTTTCAAGAAGTCCTTCAAGTAGTTGAAAATGACAGACTCCGCTTTCCTAATCAGCGCATGAATCTTCAAAAAATTGGACGTGGTTATTTTTTATGTCAATATGCAACACCAAAATTTTGAACAGCATTGTAGGACAAAGTTGGAGCAACTGCCACACTCTAACATACATACATACATACATACATACATACATACTTTATATGTATATGAATGTTATATATAGTCTCTCTCATTCAAGGCTTTTGCAGCTTAATGAAGGGCGGGCGAAAACGTGAACAGATATACTCACATATTTCCCCTTCATTTCCGGCCTGTCATTTATTCTTACCGCTGGAAAAGATGAGTTCTACTATGGTACACACACAGATACACACATACACATACCGGGATATCACCATAATCAAAAGTGACAATTTCGTTTCGTTAAGAAGTGGTACCAGTGTTGAACAGTGATGAACAGTGTTTAAGCCAGTGAATTCAGCACTAGACAGTGCCAGTGAGAGCTATGACCCACCAGTGAGATAAGCACCCCTGGGAACTGACCGCCCTGACCGCCGTCTTCTGACAAGGAGGTGCTAATCAGTCCACCCTGGGAAAAAAAGTGGTTCGGTTTTACACCTGACTACGAAATAACACAACACCACCCAGTAGGGTGGGGTACTGTAACACCACCCCACACCACCAGGTGTCCCCATGACCACGTGAAGTCCTTCATATCAACACCCGAGGACGAGTTACTGCACCACGTGAACACCACACCACCCGGTGTCCCCATGACTACGTGAGGTCTTTCATATCAACACCAGAGGACGAGTTACTGCACCACGTGAACACCACACCACCCGGTGTCCTCATGACCACATGAGGTCCTTCATATCAACACCCGAGGACAAGTTACTGCACCACGTGAACACCACACCACCCGGTGTCCCCATGACCACGTGAGGTGCTTCATATCAGCACCCGAGGACAAGTTACTACACCACGTGAACACCGCACAACCTGGTGTCTCCATGACCAGTCCAGGCCCGGGCCATCAACTGTAAACTATAATAATTTGTATGTTCAATTCATGTTCCTTCTAGTTCCAGTAATGAAAACTTTTGTTAAACGTCCCACCCACCTCACCGTTATAAATTATTATTGCTATTATTATTATTATTATACAAAAAGCCACACACACACATACACACACACACACACTAACGTATGCCTCACCAGCCTGGTCGTCGTCTCTCAACTCCACCCAACAACGTCGGCTAGAGAAGGTACAGAAAAGGGTCTGCAGAATCATGCTCGGCGCAGAATACTCCGGCTACATCAACGCTCTCTCCACCCTCGAAATGCCATCCCTCAGAAACCTCCACCACCAAGCACTGGAAAGGTTTGGCAGCCAACTAATGCACCACCCTCGTCATCGCCACCTCCTGCCACAGGCAGCCCCTCCACTCACCTCGCTCAGTCCGCCACTACAACAAAATTCTGCCCATAAGAGGCCGCACCGATAGATATAAGAATAGCACCATCCCATCTATTGTTAAAATAATAAACAACTCCTGATTTATGTACTGTATAGCCCTGTAAATGTATTGAACGTATATTATCATATTATATCATTATGTCTAAATCAAATGAAAGTCTGTATATTTTCATCCACCGGCTGCAACTCTATTAATAAACCGTTTATTAGTATTAGTATTATTATTACACACGCACACACACACACACACACACACAAACACACACACAAAAGCACACACGTACATCTTTAAACACAGGAGGGTTAAAACCTATCAGGCGCTGCTCCTGCTGCGCAGCTGCCTCCCTTGGCCAATGTTCGGCCCATTCCCCAAGTCCTTCTCCCGGACCCATTCTCACCACCGAGATATTAACATAATCAAAAGTGACAATTTCGTTTCGGGAAGAAGTGGGATTGGTGTTGAACAGTGATGAATAGTATTTAAGCCAATGAATTTAGCACTAGACAGTACCAGCGAGATCCATGATCTACCAGTGAGACAAGCACCCATAGGCCAAGGAACCGACTACCATCTTCTGATTAGGCGGTGTAAATCAGTCCACCCTGGGAACAAAAGTGGGTCGGTCTTACACCTGACTACGACATAACACATCACCACCAAGCAGAGAGTGAGGTGTCTCCATGACCACGGGAGGTCCTTCATATCAACACCGGAGGACGAAACACTCTACCACGTGAACATCACACCACCCAATGTCGCCTCGACTACGCGAGGTCCTTCATGTCAACGTCTACGGACGAGTTACTGATCCACGTGGCGTACGTGACCTCACACCTTATGGCAAGAGACGAGCCCGGGCCGTCAACCGCAAACTATAATAATTTGTATGTTCAATTCATATTCCTTCTTCTTTTAATAATGAAAGCTTTTGTTAAGCGACACATCTACCCCATGCCTATTTATGCAGTAAGTCATTTTTGCCTAATATATATTTTCATCCTTCCGGCTGCTGAACTTTTTCAATAAACCGTTAATTATTTTTATTGTTATTATTATTATTATTATTATTATTATTGTTATTATTATTATTATTATTATTATTATTTTTAATATTATTATTATTATTATTTTTATTATTATTATTCGTGAAGAAGAACATAATGCTACCTGACCCAGCTTGGAAAAGGTCGTGCCCGCAAGTGCTCCCGTTAGAGACTAAGGAAAATGGCTGCCTTGGATCGTTGTGTCTTGGGGGAAAAGGAGGGGAGTGTGGGGAAAGACGACCTCCTTGCCACTCTGTTAAGGCAGCTGGGGCAGTTGAGGAGTGAGGTTGACACTCTAAAGGGGGAAAATGAAGCCCTCAGGATGGAACTCCTTCAGGTAGGTGTCCTGCCTAGCAGGACACCTGTGAAGGAGGAGCAGGCGTGGAGAGTGGTAGTCTCCAAGGGGACTAGGGTCAGGCTCAGGAAAGCTGACCAGGGTGTGGAGTGTAGTAACCCTTACCAGGTGCTGCAGGAAGCTGGCGAGGAAGAGAAGAGGCAGGACCGTATGGAGAAAGGACAGGAAAGGGCAGTTGTACAAACCCTGCCCACAGGTAAGGCCGTGGTAGTTGGGGACAGCCAGGTGAGGTTTGTAGATAGGGCTTTTTGTGCGAGAGATAGGAAACGTAGGACTAGGGTGTGTTTTCCTGGGGCTGGGATAGGGCATGTAGCCGAGAGGTTAGACAGGGTTTTGTCAGGGGAGGGTACCATACCAGTAGTGTGTCTTAGTGTGGGAGAAAACGACATAGGTAAGGTTAGGAGTGAGGAACTTTTCAAGAGGTATAGGGTGGCGCTGGGGAAGATTAGAGATAGGAGAGGGATCCCGATAGTATGTGGTGTCTTGCCTAGAAGAGGGGTTGGTCGTGAATGGCTGTCCAGGGCAATTGCTATAAATTGCCGACTGGAAAAACATTATGCAAACAATGGTTGGGCATTCATTGATAACTGGCAACGATTCTATGGCAACGACTACCTGTACAGTCGCGACGGAGTACACTTGAATCGTGAGGGGGTAAAGACGTTGTCTGCATCCCTGAAGCGTGAAATTGTCACTCCGAAGGGGGGGGGGGGGGGGTTTCGCCAGTAGAGAGAGGTCGGGGAAAGTGGGAGTCAAAAAACAAGCAGGTCCTGGGAAGTAAAATTAGTTGCTCAGGACAAGGGGTAAAACAGGACCAGGGAAGGGTAGGTTTAAATGTATACTATACAAAGAGTAGGAGCGTTAGAAATAAAATAGACTTGCTGAGAGCGGTTGTATGTACCGAGAATGTAGACGTTATAGCAATAACAGAAACTTGGATGAATCTGGCCAGCAAAATTTTTTATCAGAGTACCACATAGAAGGGTACAACCTTTTTCACAGAGACAGGGAAGGTAGGAAGGGGGAAGGGGTCGCACTCTTCGTCAAGGATACATTAAAATGTTGTATTAATAATTCAATAAAGGGTGAAATAGGAACCGCGTTTGTGTGGGTAGAAATCACGGAAGGAAGAGAAAAGCTAATTATGGGAGTGATTTACAGGCCCCCAAGTCTTGGCAAAGAAGCAGCTCAGCCCATATGGCAGGAAATGAGTAGGACAGCAAAATATAACAACCTATGCATTATGGGGGATTTCAACTTCAGAAATATTGACTGGGACAACATTGTAGGCGACTATGAATCTGAAGACTTCCTAGATTCAGTACAGGACAATTTTGTGAAACAACTAATTACAGAACCTACTAGAGGTGACAATATATTAGACCTAGTATTAAGAAATAAAGAAAATATTATCAGAGATATCACAGTAGGGGAAGAACTAGGTAACAGTGATCACAGAGAAATCAGGTTCACTCTAAATTGGGAAACGAAAAACAATGACAATATGGTCAGAGTCTCAAACTTTCGGTTGGCGGATTATCAGGGGTTAAGAAGGTACCTAGGTGAGGTCACCTGGGAACAGTCACGTCAGTCCCAAGTAGGAAGGGGTGAGGTCATACATGACACAACAATTGATCATGACTATAATATATTCACAAATATACTACATAAACCACAAGAATTAAAATATACCATACAGAAAAATTAGGTCAAATAAGAATGAGCCAAGGTGGATGACCAGAAAACTTAAACATGACATAGGAATAAAGAAAGGAATATATATGAAATTAAAGGGAGGGGAGGAGCAGCTCAGAAATAGGTATAATGAACTATCTAGGAATGTTAAGAAAAATGTAAGGAAAGCAAAGAGAGACTATGAAATCAAAATAGCAAGGGAATCCAAGGCGAATCCCAAGGGAATTTTCCAGGTATATAGAACAAAGGTCAAGGACAAAGTTGGGCCTTTAAAGTCAGGGAGGGAAGAAGTGATAAATGGCAGTGAGGAAATAAGCAAAGCATTCAACAGCTACTTCTTATCAGTTTTCACAGAAGAAATTTGAGATGAAATTCCACAGGTGGAACTGATATTTAGGGGAAAGGAAGAAGAGAAATTACAGAATATCACTATCAGAAAAGAGGATGTTCTTAAGAAGATAAATAAACTAAAGAAAACAAAATCCCCAGGGCAGGATGAAATTTTTCCTCGAGTCTTAAAAGAGTGTAGGGAACAGATTAGCGGACCCCTCGTAAACTTATTCACAAAATCATTAGACACTGGAGTTGTGCCAGACTTGTGGAAACAGGCAAATGTAGGACCCATATTTAAAAAGGGAGACAGAGCATCAGAATCAAATTACCGGCCGATCAGTTTGACATCAGTAGTGGGGAAATTTCTTGAATCAATTATAGCAGATAGCATCCGATCGCATCTAGAGAAAAGCAAATTAATCTATGACTCTCAACATGGGTTTACAAAGGGAAAATCTTGTCTAACAAATCTGCTAACGTTTTTTAGGAAAGTCTTCGAGGTAGTAGATAATGACGAAAATTACGATGTTATTTACTGAGACTTTGGCAAAGCATTTGACAGAGTACCGCATCAGAGGCATCTGAGAAAAATTAAGGCTCATGGTACCGAGGGGAAAGTTATAAATTGGATAAAATCATGGCTCACCGATAGAACGCAGAGCGTCAGCGTAGATGGTGTAAAATCTGAGTGCGGCCGTGTTACCAGTGGGGTTCCCCAGTGGTCAGTACTAGGCCCACTCTTGTTCATAATCTACATAAACGATCTAGATACTGGGATCAGCATTGACATTAGCAAGTTTGCGGATGACACCAAAATAGGGCGGCAAATTAATTCAGGGCAGGATGCAAATGCATTACAGGAGGATCTAAATAAACTGCAGGGGTGGTCTGATAAATGGCAAATGAAATTCAACACCAGCAAGTGCAGCGTACTTAATATGGGAAGAACAAATACTTATAATGTATACAGCCTGAACAACATCAACCCAGAGAAGTCGACTTGTGAAAGAGACCTAGGGGTACTTGTAAGCCCGGACCTACGGCCTAGAAAACAGTGCGTTAATGTTCGAAATAAGGCAAACAGATTATTGGGTTGTATATCTAGAAGTGTAAGTAACAAGAGTGCAGAGGTCTTATTGCAACTATATCTTGTGATAGTCAGGCCGCACCTCGAACATGCGGTTCAGTTCTGGTGCCACTATTATAGAATGGATATAAATTCACTAGAGTCGGTGCAGCGAAGAATGACAAAAATGATTCCGGGACTTAGAAACCTTCCATATCAGGATAGGTTAAAGAAACTTAACTTGCATTCCCTAGAAAGACGAAGAGAGTGGGGAGATATGATAGAAGTATTTAGGTGGGTGAAAGTAATCAATAAAGGGGATATAGATATAGTTCTTATAATATCCGAGCAGGATAGGACTCGGAGCAAAGGAATTCAAGTTGGATAAGTTTAGGTTTAGGAGGGAGATAGGAAGAAACTGGTTCACAAATAGGGTGGTGGACGAGTGGAACAAGCTTAGTAACTTTGTAGTAAGTGCGGGAACTCTGGAAAGTTTGAAAAGGAGGCTTGATAGATTCATGGATGATAGAGAGTGGTAGTAACTCTCGACAGGAGCTGCCATGCACAGGCCAACCGGCCTATTGCAGACTCCTTATTTTCTTATGTTCTTATGTTCTTAATGGAGGAAACTGCAGTGGGCCTATTGGCCCATATTGGGCAGTCCCGTTTACACCCAACCCCTATCGTTCGTATATCCGTCCAACCGTTCAACCAATTTAAAGCTACCCAGCGTGTTCCCGTTAATAATGAAGTTTGGTAACTCGTTCCACTCATCCATTACTCTATTTTCGCACCAATGTTTGCCTATCTCGCACATAAATATAAATTTCTCTAATTTAACCTATTGTCACGAGTTCGTTCCTGGTTGGATATTATAAGTACGTATGTTATATCACCTTTGATTAACCCTGACTTCCATTTATACACATCAATCTTATCGCCCCTCACTCTACGTTTTTCGTTGGAGTGCAAATTCAGATGCTCTAATCTGTCTCTATATTCAAGGTTCCTAATCCCCGCGATAAGCCTTACCATCCTCCTCTGAATTCTCTCTAGGAAGTCTATATCCATTCTGTAGTACAGTGAGCAGAATTGAACCACGAAATCCAAGTGAGGTCTCACAAGCGCAAGATATAATTGTAGGATAACCTCGGTAGTCTTGTAACTTGCATTCCTTAGTGTGAACCCAAGTACTTTGTTAGCCTTGTTTTGAGCAAATACACATTGTTGTCTTCGTTAATGATTCCTACTTATCATTACCCCTAAATCTTCCTCACAGTCAGGTTTCTCTATATCAACGTTGTAGATCTGATATCTGGTTTCTCTGTCTATATCTCCTTGGCTAATTACTTTACAGTTGTCTATATTAAATCTCATCTGCCATTTTTCAGACCATACAAAATATTTGTTTCGAGCTTCCTATAGTTTTGCGGAGTCCTCGTCAGATTTAATTACACGCCCTATTTTAGTGTCGTCAGCAAATTTACTGATTTGGAGTCTACGCCTATATTTATGTCGTCTATGTATATAATAAATAGTAAAATCCAAGAACTGAGCCTTCGAGTACTCTACTAGTGACGTCACCCTATGATTTAGCGTCATTAATGAGGAATCTCTGTTTCCTGCCATATAACCACGCCCTAATCTAATTCAGAACATCTATGGCTGTCGCCTACATGACTTCACCAAAGAATTTGACCTCGTCGACTACCATTTAATCATCAACAAATATATTGGCCTCGGGTTTCAGAAAAGTCTTACTGTATGCCATGTCTAACAGACTTCCATAGTGACCGACGCTAAGCCTTACGCTTCTGATGGGCTGTCTCCACTTTTCAGTCATTCACTAGTGGCGTCTCCTAAGGCACCAAGATGGGACAGCTCTGCTTCCTCATGCTTTTTAATGATGCCCTGAGAGAAACTCCCTCTCTTTGGAAATAAGTTGAAGACTCTACCATTGGGATCAGTGTCACCAACTCGGCTCCCGACTACACCGCCCTCCAGAATATATTGAACAGTCTCCAAAACTGGACCACCAACAACCATGTCACTATCAACCGTACCAAGACCATGGTTATGCACATCAACCTCAACTCTGACCTTGTCCCACTTCCTTCCATTACCTTTGGCCCCAACACACTCTAGGTTATGAACTCCACTAAGCTTCTCGGAGTCACTATAAATTACAAACTAAATTGGAAAGCACACTTCAGAGCAATTATCAAATCCTCCAGTTTTCGTCTCCACCTCCTCCTTCGTCTCAAATCCCTCGGAGTTTCTGCGTCCGAGCTCCTCAGTGCTTACTCAACATTCATATTTCCCAACCTCACTTATGTTTCCCCTACCAGGTCTTCCTCCCTAAATGCCACACAACGGAAACACATCGAAAAGGTGCAGAAAGGGGAGTGCAAGGATATTCTCTCCGCCTCCTACTCCACATATCATGATGCGCTCAACACACTAACCCTCTTGGCTCTCTCTGACCATTAACATGGCCGCATCTGCAAATTTTGGAAAAAGCTTCTGCACCATTCTCGACACTGGCTACTCCGTCCACCCGAAATCCTTCGTCCGCAAATTGCTGTTCGTAGTGGGGCAGCTAAATGCAATTTTTCAAGAGAATCATGCAAATGGTGATACAAGCACCAAATTTGGCATGGCAATTCTCTAATGGTTACTAGTCAAGTCTGCCTAATTGGCCATTTAAAAATCCAAGATGGCGGCAATTTTTCAAGATGGCCACCATATTGACCTTCGAAAGTTGATTTTTCTTATAGAAATTGATGTAGTTGGTCAATCTAAGTGATCTTGGTGTCGATTTGTCTGTTTTCAAGCATGCTAAGATGATTTTTACGTATTTTAAGTCCATTGTAACATTTTTATCCACATAAAATAACACTTTTAATAAAAAATATAACAAAAAAGAACTTAATAAAAAAAAGTACTCACTATTAGCACTGGTTCCTGTGACTTCTCCTGACAGTACATCTTTGTGCATTTACTGCTGTTTACATATGCAGCTGCAAAGTGCTGTGCAGGAACGTCCAGAGCGAAAGCATTTGCATCTCTGGTTGCACTCTTTCTTACAGGAACATTTGGTCAGCTCCTGACAGCATGTCGCAATTGGGGGAAGAGTCGTCCAACGTATCTGCCATGCCTCTCCCTTCTGGGTTCATCCCCAGTTGACAGGACTGCTGGTTTCTGGATTGGTGATTTTTGCCTGGCCCCAGATGATACCAGCCTGGTAGGCAGCTTACTTTGCATGTTCCTTGAGGGCTGCCTGGGTTGGTGGAATGGAGTCATATGGTCTCTGCTTGCGGGAAAAGAGATTTAATCTTGCCTCACCTACACCAGTGACTGTACTAGACCTGTCGTACATGAGGACAACAAATCTTTCCAGCTTCTGCAGGACAACATCAGCAACTGTTGTTGGACCGAATCCAGCTGGTATGAAACGCGAGGTACATATATATACTTCATTTTTAGTCCATATAACATACCAGCTGGATCGGTAAAATGCTACTGACACCACATAAGAGGCACGGGCAGTTTCCCATTGAGGTTCACGGCGCCATCAGCTCGTTGAACAGGCTTTGTGTGAAATATAACAGAGTCTAGAACTGCTTTCAGTGTCCTTCTGGCCTTGCCGGTAAGCGTTCCCTAGTCACACCCAGTAGGTCGAGGTTTCGATTCCTTGCTGGTGAGGTCGTTGATTATATGTTCAAAGTCCGCGTGTTATATGGACTAAAAATGAAGTATATATATATGTACCTCGCGTTTCATACCAGCTGGATTCGGTAAAATGTTACTGACACCACATAAGAGGCACGGGCAGTTTCCCATTGAGGTTCACGGCGCCATCAGCTCGTTGAACAGGCTTTGTGTGAAATATAACAGAGTCTAGAACTGCTTTTAGTGTCCTTGTGGCCTAGCCGGTAAGCGTTCCCTAGTCACACCCAGTAGGTCGAGGGTTCGATTCCTTGCTGGTGAAGTCGTTGATTATATATATATATATATATATATATATATTAAACAAAGAAGTATGTCTGTGTGTTTGTTTGTGTGTCCGCATGAGAATCTCGGAAACTAATTTACCGATCTGTAGTGATTATGGATGGTGTTATATGTATTGATGTTGGATGATGTTATATGTAGTGATGATGGATGTTGTTATATGTAGTGATGATGGGTGGTGTTATATGTAGTGATGATGGATGGTGTTATATGTAGTGATGATGGATGGAGTTATATGTAGTGATGATGGATGATGTTATATGTAGTGATGATGGGTGGTGTTACATGTAGTGATGATGGGTGGTGTTATATGTAGTGATGATGGATGGAGTTATATGTAGTGATGATGGATGGAGTTATATGTAGTGATGATGGATGGAGTTATATGTAGTGATGATGGATGATGTTATATGTAGTGATGATGGGTGGTGTTATATGTAGTGATGATTAGACTCAGACGTTCCCAAGCTTTTTCTAGCACGACCCCTTCCAGTGTTGTCAACTATCCAGTGCGACCCCAAATCATTTCACTGGCAGACCCAAAGGACCCCAGCGACCCTACCGACCCCATGACCTCTTTGCTACCCTACCTAATGAGTCTTCCGACCCCAGGTTTGGGAACCCCCTGATTAGACAATAAAATAATAACAATCTTCTTTTGAGTAAAGCATTCAATGGGCACATCAATGTGGAGTTCTGCAATTCAGTCAAGTCCATCAAGTATGTCTGCAAATACGCCAACAAAGGCTCTGACCAAGCGATCTTTGCATTGGAAAAGGATGGAAATCATGATGAGGTGACACAGTTTCAGCAAGGCCGTTATATATGCAGCAATGAAGCCCTATGGAGAATTTTTAATTTTCCCATACACGAACGATGTCCAGCAGTAGTTCATCTGGCTGTTCACCTGGAAAATGGACAAAGAGTATACTTCACAGAAGAGTCCCTCCAAAATCAAATGGTAAATCCTGCTAATACGACTCTCACTGCATTCTTCAAGCTTTCACAGGAAGATGAGTTTGCTCAAATACTCCTGTATGTTGACGTACCGAAGTTCTACATATGGCAGGCTTCAATGAAAAAGTTCCAGAGAAGAGCTCAAGGATCCGATGTTGAAGGATATCCAGGGATAAAGTCAGGCAATGCTTTGGGACGTGTCTACACGGTTCACCCCAACAACTTTGAATGCTATTGTTTGAGACTACTTTTGCACCACATCCGTGGCCCAACATCATATGCAGCACTCAAGACAGTGAATGGACAAGTCTGCAGAACCTATCAGGAAGCGTGCAATCTCCTTGGCCTACTGGAAGATGATGGTCACTGGAATGACACATTAGAAGAGGCAGCAGCTACTCAATCGCCAATGAGAATGAGGAACCTGTTTGACATCATGATTGCTACATGTGGACTTTAAGCGAACTCTGGAAAAACCACCGAGAAAGTTTTTCAGAGGATCTGCTTCATCAAGCAAGAAGAGAACATCCTGGTCAAGAGATTGAGTTCATGGATGACATGTTCATCAGGCTCTGATCATGCTGGAAGACAAAGTGATGGAGCTATGCGGCAAAGCCTGACTGATTTTGGATTGCTTCCCCAAACCGAGAAGAACAAGTAGTTGCAAACAGGGAGTTGCTCAGAGAGACAGACTACTCAGTTGAAGTTCTGGTGAATTTTCTTGAAGAAAATGAGCCTCACCTGGTGCCTCATCAAGCAAATGCTTATGAACAGATCTTGTAAGCGATATAAGAGGAGCAGGGAGGTATGATCGTTCTCGATGCACCTGGCGGGACAGGAAAAACATTCCTGATCAACCTTCTGTTGGCCAAAGTACGTTATCAGGGGAAAATTGCTCTTGCTGTGGCATCCTCAGGCATTGCTGCAACACTACTAGAAGGAAGACGTACTGCACACTCAACTTTTAAACTGCCTCTCAACCTCGCTCACAATGAGAATCTAGTGTGCAACATCAAAAAAGGATCAGCAAAGGCAAAACTATTAGATAGATGCAGCCTCATAGTCTGGGATGAATGCACTATGTCTCACAAGTTAGCGTTTGAAGCATTGGACAGGACCTTGCAAGACATACGAGAAAATGACCAGCTCATGGGTGGCATTACAATGGTCATTACTGGAGACTCGCCAGACCCTACCTGTCATTCCTCGAAGCACTCCTGCTGATGAACTGAATGCGTGCCTCAAGGCATCATACCTTTGGAGAAGTGTTCAGACACTCACCCTATCCACAAACATGAGAGTACATCTACAAGGAGATCAGGATCCGGGAGGGTTTGCAAACCTTCTACTACAGATTGGGAATGGAACTTTCCCTGTTGATTCAGAAGGACAAATAATGATTCCTCTAGGATGTGGAAATGTTGTAAAGTCCTCAACTGTGCTCACTAACATGGTCTACCCAAACATTATCCACCACTACAAGGATCACAAGTGGCTGCGTGAATGCGCAATTCTGGCACCAAAGAATGAAACAGTGGCTGAAATCAACATGACTCTACTCAGACAGCGTCCAGGTAGTGAGACCTCATTCAAATCTGTTGATACAGTAATCAACCAGGACCAAGCAGTCCAGTACCCTGCAGAATTCCTTAATTCTTTGGAGCCCGCTGGAATGCCTCCTCACCACCTCACTCTCAAGACTGGAACTCCTATAATGCTCTTAATAAATATTGAACCACCAATCCTCTGCAATGGCACAAGACTGGTGGTGAAGAACATGATGCCACATTTACTAGAAGCTACAATACTGACAGGAAAAGCTAAAGGAGAGGACGTTTTTATACCAGGGATACCTCTCATCACCACTGACCTGCCATTTGAGTTCAAGCGACTTCAGTTTCCGGTTAAAGTGAGCTTTGCCATGACTATCTACAAAAGCCAGATACAGTCCCTAAAGAAGGTTGGCCTAAACCTGGTGATTCCTTGCTTCTCTCAAGGACAGTTCTATGTTGGATGCTCCAGAGTGGGAACTGGCAAAAATCTGTACATACTTGCTGCTAATGGCAAAACCAAAAATATGGTCTACCTTAGTGCACTACAGTGAGAGAATGTGTAGTCTCCTGGAGGGTTGCGTCCTACCGCGGCGATTGCGCTAGTACTTAAATAAAGCAGGTGCCTAGGCCAGGATAAGCAAGGAAGGATTTTAATAAGAGAGAAAGACCACAAACCACGTCAGTACTGCCAAACTATAGCTGCCCTCCAGCATGAGTGTGGGTCACTCACTCTGCCCGTGGGGAGAAATTGGCTAGGGTTGACAATCCTGAACGCTCGTGAGGTAGTCCGGTGACGGCCGTGGTCGTTTTCCAAAGGTAAATTGAATTGTAACAGTTTATTTAGCCAGAAAAATACAGATACAGAGTGGATAATAATAACCATATTAACATGGCTGAGGCAGTTGAGAATCTAAGCTCTCTTTGAGGCACCTGATATATACAATACATTTATCTCAAGGAAGTATTATGTAGCATTTAGTATCATCTGGAATAGTACAATAGCATGGTAGTAATAAGTACATCTCATAGTGTTACCACGGTTATCACTTCAATATTTATTTATTTTATTATTTATTTATTTATTTATTTTTTATACATACATATACACATACCTACACATATATACACATATATACATATATACATATATATACATATATATATATATATATATATATATATATATATATATATATATATATATATATATATATATACATATACATACATATATATATATATATATATACATATGCACATACACATACATACACACACACATATACATATAAATTAGAGTGGAATTTAGAAACATAAGTATAATGGGGAAGGAGTACAACCTGGGTTGTGCAGTAATAAGGTTGAACAAGAGGACAGAGCCTTCAGGATTATGTCTATTGGTAATTATGTGTATTGCAATGGTAATTACATATTTATTTACCTGATAATTTCCGATAAAACGGATTTGGTGGTACAATAAAAGCAGGTACTTTAAATATAGTAAGTGTTACAAGAAATATTAATACTTCGACAATAGATATATTTTTAGAGATGATTTAAAGGAAGGGAGCGTAGTCTTTGCTCGGATGGGTGGGGATAAGTTGTTCCATACCTTCACACCATGATATTTTATGGAGGTCTAGGGCTGAGAGGAGCGCATGGGGGGTGGTCTTAGTAGCTCTGGGTGCCTTAAGTTGTATCTCTGATTATTCCGGAACTGGAAGTAATTATTGTCAAGCAAGTGATTGATAGATTTGTAAACAAAGAGGGCACAGCAGTAAGTGTTAATATCTTCGAATTTTAAATATTTCAATATAGCAAATTTTTCGTTTGTGTGATCTGTTTTTTTTCAAGTAGGTCATTGTCCATACAACTCTCTTTTGTGCAGTAACCAGAGATTGTGTTTTTGAAGAGCCAGAGGCCCCCCATAGTGTGTAACAGTGTATCAGGTGTTGGTAAACAAGATCATGATAGATTTCTTTCTTTGCTGTGAGAGTGAGTGACTGTCGAGTGTGATACATGATACCGCACTGTTTATTGATTTTACTGTGTATGGCTTGTATGTGGTTTCTCCAGTTAAGCTTCTCATCAACAATAACTCCGAGGAATTTAGTATTTTCTTCGCTTTTGAGAACTATATTACCAAGGTACAGGGGGTTCAAGGAGGAGGCCTATAAAGGGCGTCACCCCAAACAGGATTCCTGGGACGTCTAGTGGTAGTCAGAGAGGTCGATTTGTGGTCAGGTCGTCAACAGTAAAAACAAGGCTGGCTGTTTTGGCGGTGAGGGGTATGGAGAGAGGTCCGATCACTGGGAAACCTCCCACGGGCACACCCGCGCCACACTGTTTCTATCATAATCTGCGAGTCATACCATCCGCCTCGCTCACCCACCAGAGACACTCTTATCTATCATCTCATTATGACCTCAGACCACCTCAGAGTTAGGTACCCATGTGCCAAATTAGAATTATGCGGGGATTATAATGAAATTGACACCACTGATATCCAGCACCAGCTGTCACTATCAAAAGTTGTGAACTTCCCCACACACGGTCAAAATACCCTTGACATTATCTTAACCGAATTAGCGGACCAGTACCAACCACCTCAACCAATGCCTCCTATCAGTGCTCTGGTCCCCAGCTGCCACTCCCACTAAAGTAAAGAGACCCTACATCAAGACCTACAGGGCGATTACTGACTCTGCAGTGCGTCTCTTTGGGCAGTGGATAGTTCACCATCCCTGGACTGAAGTACTTAGTGTGGATGACGTGAACACTAAATGGATAAATTATATCAACACCACCACGGAAGCTCACCACCACTTCTTCCCCGAGAAGTCC
The DNA here is from genome assembly GCA_958450375.1 of Homarus gammarus. Classification (NCBI taxonomy): domain Eukaryota; kingdom Metazoa; phylum Arthropoda; class Malacostraca; order Decapoda; family Nephropidae; genus Homarus; species Homarus gammarus. The sequence continues at coordinate 1,028,637 of CAUDMG010002550.1, forward strand.
CTCAGGTCTCACCCAGCTGACTTGCCGTGGATCACACCTCGTATCAAAAGACCTATGCAACAGAGAGACAGAGCCTTTGATCTCAATGACCACAACCGCTACTGGTCCCTTCGCAACCGAGTCATCCGCGAAATACGCACTGCAAAGAAGTCTCACTACCCAACCAAATTGCATCACCTGAAGCAGACCAACATTAGTCAGTGGTATGGTAAGCTTAAAGAACTCTGTGGACTAAACAATAAGACACGCCCCCTCCCCTTCCTTAGCCATCTCACTAATGTTGACGCAGCTGAGCAATCAAATAACCATTTCCCTACTATATGCCAGACGCTCCCCCGGCTTGACACAACCAATCTCCCTGCTTACCTACCAACCCCCTTTCCCACTGACTTACTAGAAGAATTTAAAGTAGTAAAACGTCTGGACAAACTGAAGTTAAAACGCTCCATCACCCTCATTGACTTACCAATGAAACTCTTCAAGAAGTTCTCCCCAGAGCTAGTTAAACCCCTCTGCTCCATCATCAATGCTTCCCTCAGTCAAGCCAGATACCCAGCTGACTGGAAGACCTCATATGTGTCACCAGTGCCCAAGTCAACAAGCCCACAATCCTTAAATCAGCTACAACCCATTGCAATCACCCCAATACCCAGCTTAATCTGTGAAAGTTTAGTGTTTGACTGGGCTTATGCTGATATTGCAGGGGCCGTAGATCCTCAGCAATTTGGTAATATGAAAACTTCCTCCACCACTCACTGTCTTGTCAGCATTCTCGACTACATATACCGCCATCTTGAAAAACGAAAAATGTCCGTAGCTGTCGCCTTCATTGACTTCACCCAGGCATTTGACCTAGTCGACCACAATTTAATCATCAACAAAGTTATCGACCTCAGGTTTCGAAGAAGTCTTATACCATGGCTTACAGACATCCTCAGTAACCGACGCCAAGCTGTACGCTTCCGCGGGGCTGTCTCCACCTTTCAGTCACTCACCTGTGGAGTCCCCCAAGGCACCAAGATGAAACCACTGTTTCGCTATGCGTATCAATGATGCCCTAAGAGAAACCCCTGCTCGCTGGAAATATGTCGACGACTCCACCATTGGGATCAGTGTCTATAATTCTGCTTCGGACTATACCGCCCTTCAAGATTTATTGAACAGTCCCTAAAACTGGGCCACCAACAACCAAGTCACCATCAACCATACCAAGACCATGGTTATGCACATCAACCTCTCCTCAGATGTTGTCCCACCCCCTTCCAATATTTTAGGTCCTAACACACTCCAGGTTGTAGATTCCACTAAGCTCCTCGGCGTCACCATAGACAACGAACTAAATTGGAAACCACATGTCAGTGAAGATGTCAAATCCTCCAGTTTCCTTCTCCACCTCCTCCACCGACTCAAGTCCCTCGGAGTTCCTGAGCCCGAGCTCCTCAGTGTTTACCCAACATTCATACTTCCCAAGTTTACCTATGCCTCCCCTACCTGGTCTTCCTCCCGAAATGAAACACAACGTAAACACCTAGAAAAAGTGCAAAAGAGGTCATGCAAGATTATTTTCTCCCCTTCCTACTCCGCATATCAAGAAGCACTCGACACACTGACCCTCTCGGCTCTCTCTGATCAAATTTGGTGAGAAGCTTCTGCACCATCCTCGACACCGGTTCCTACTACCACCCGAGATCCCTCGTCCGAGAATTGCTGTTCAACACCACAACCGCATCCAGCACGAACCGATCACTATAAGAACAGCTCAATCCCAATCATTGTAAAAATTATCTATAACTTGTAATCAACCAGTGCATTCACTCCCAGTCAGTCTTACTTTCTGCACTGTCACCATGTTGAAATGCCCTGTAGCTTGAGCTTCTCCCCGCCTAGTTATTATATATATCATATTTCTATCACTTATGTTACTTGTATATTATTTGTAAATCAAGAGACCCAATCCCCAATTATGTAACTGTATATTTTTAGCCTTCTGGCTGGCATGCTCTATCAACAAACCGTTAATTATTATTATTATTATTATTATTGTTATTATTATTATTATTATACACACAAAGTCGTCTGCCATTGTCGTAGACAAACGTGTCTCTCGGCTCCGCTTCCCCTTCCTTAGCCCTTCCTTCCCACTAATAAACCAGTGCAAGGATTGTTGATCAAGTGTCAATTTCAACCCGAAAAACAATGGAAAACAATAAATGTGAATGAACATGGTGCTGGGACAGTGCGGTGAACATTGGAAACTCTGGCTGTTATCAAGTCAATGTTTACGACACCAGAGACCTGAGGGGAGATAGCTTCGGTACCTACCGTGAGAGTCAACCAGTGAGGTAGCGTACAACCATATGTCCCCCCTTCAACACCAGTGGGGAGGCGGTCTAAAACCACGTGTCCTCCCTGCATCACCAGCGGGGAGGTGGTCTACAACTACGTGTTCACGTATTACTTCCACAATACCAGTAAGGTGGCGGCCTACAACCTCGTGTTTACTCTACAGCACCAAATTCTCCTTGACTCATATATAACCTGTATGTTAACTCCACATCACCTTTTGTATTGAAAACATCCAAAGACTATATACGAGAGATAGGAAACCGACTATCCCTACCGCTAAAAAAGATGTGCGGTCTAAATCCATGACAGCGCCATCAATTGAGCTGGCTCATCACTATGAGGAGCATTATTTTAATAGTTGTCAACGTGTCAATTTTCCATAGGAAATATGCTCAAGATATGTTAATATAACCAATTTTATATTTTCTCCATATAATACACATACAATGTATAAATTAGTCGTTCACCTTGCTAAGTTATAATAAGTTACTGGAAGAATTGGTACTCCCTTTAATTTTTATTCATGTTTGGAACATATTTTTGCATATTTTATGTGTGAATCAAATAAATATCCTATTTCAAGTATTAATTTAAGTCAACCAAATGCCAACTCATTTCTATGCTTTAGAATATAAAATATTACATTGTTTTTTAGGATCAAAAGTAACGGTCAGTATTTTGGGGGGTGAAGGATATACATAAATAGTTTTATGGTTTATTTTCCACAAAAAATATATAAGTATATAAATGTGGATCATAAAATAAAGTCTATAGACATATACATATGCAAACATATTTATTTGCCTATGCACAAAAGAACATTTCATAATATAAAAACCACACAGTTAATTAAACACCACATGCAAACCTAAAGGAACTTTTTTGAATAAACATGAGGATGCTCATAACAAAACATACCATAACACAACAAAATAACACAAAAAGGAAGAAACACAACCAGGAAAGGAACCAAAAAAGCCTACTTTTGTTACAAAAAGAACAAAATTATAAACATATTTCTATATTGCACTCGACAAAAACAATATCAACAGGAATTGTAAACATGCAAAAAAGGTAAACACTAATAAAACAAATGAAACATAGAAAAAACAAATATAATGTTGCAAAGGAAAGAATAAATGACATGCAGAACCAAATATTTATATCATGCTTATATACAAAACTGTTAATATAAAATATATATTTGCAAGGAAACCAAATAAAACATAAGATTAAACACACTTATACATGCACTGAAAGATGTGCCATATACAGTAAAAATCATTGTATCTCCATTCAAAGCTTAGTTTTACCCCTCAGAGCCGGGTGATGTTAGTATTGGGCAGACAGTCATAAGATAAGTATCTCCTCTCCTATTGTATATTTCTAGTGGTATAACGTGTAAACCTTGCTCCGCTTTTAAGAACACCAAGTATTATATAGTGATTGTGGGTAGTCATATTTCAGAATTCCACGGTAAAATAACTTACTTGTTTATGAGTTACGTGTGTTGGATAACCACATTGTCCACAGTAGTCTGTTAATTTGAATAAGTGTTTAGTCATTACTTTTATGATTAGTATTTTGTCACTTGGTTGAATCACTCGTTTGATCAGATTTAGTTTGTCATTGTTTTATTTTTGCACATAACTGATATAGTAATTCTTTGTTTGTTAATATACAGTAGGCTCTCGCCAATAACGACTTCCACAATAACGTTTTCGACAATAACGGTAAGTTACAATAGATACCCATTTTCAATAATAACGTCTGGATTCTCTTGAATAACGGAAATTTCCCGTGAAGCGTCCGAGAGCATCAGTGATAGCATTTGTTTGCCTCCATGTTGATGAAGTAGTTGTTCCCTCCGCCTCTCTCTCACACAAGCTCAGTGGAATACAGCCCTGCGCCCACCTGTGAGATTTTCGCCTCTATAACCAGTGGTTGTTAGGGTCGGTGATCAATAATAGCTTCCGCATTTTTGCCTGTAGGGGCTAGGGGAGGTGGTGGAGGGAGTGATTTGCCACCTGAATGACTGGGAACTTTTAAAGTGAGGAAATTGAACTGTCCTGAGTCTACAGTGCGAAATATTAAGAGGAACTTAGAGGAGACCAAGAAGAGTATTGAGCTGGCTAAAAATATTTCGGTAGTGCTGGAAATGCGAGGCGAGCTATGAATGATAAAGGCAGTTGTTACATGTGAGTTATATTTAGCAGGTTATTTGCTGTATATTTATCATATTATTTAAACTGTGTGTCCTGATGTATCAGCAGTTGTTATATGTGAAATGTATTCAACAGGTTTTGACCGAATTATACTCATCGCGTCAACGACGAGGGTCTTATTGTCCTGCAAGGCCACAATTGCTCCTATGAGCGATTACAATTATGGTTATCCTTGTATCGAAGGTCCAAGCAATAGATCCCACCAAAATCATCACCTCATTACTATGGAGTATATTGAAAATCACGAAGTAAATTTAATTACAGTAGGCTCTCAACAAAACGTTTAATAGGTGCCTGAAAAACACCGTTATTAGCGAAAACATTATTTGTGTGACATTAAAATACATGTAAAAAGGGTTTATTGGCGCCGCGGCCACAAGAATTTCACCCATTTTTTCCCTTGAAGCCCTCCGAACACTTTTTGTTAGCTGAAATAAAAAGAATTGCTATTCAATCATCAAAATAAAGAGGTTGAGGTGCTTGGTGTGATGATTGTTCCGTATCTGATGGCCTTTAACACTTGCACTGTCTTTCAGTCTACAAGCTAACCATTTCACAAGAAAATGCTCTGTTACCACTAACAACCTGTTTCTATTGCCTTTATCATTCATAGCTCGCCTCGCATTTCCAGCACTACCGAAATATTTTTAGCCAGCTCAATACTCTTCTTGGTCTCCTCTAAGTTCCTCTTAATATTTCGCACTGTAGACTCAGGACAGTTCAATTTCCTCACTTTAAAAGTTCCCAGTCATTCAGGTGGCAAATCACTCCCTCCACCACCTCCCCTAGCCCCTACAGGCAAAAATGCGGAAGCTATTATTGATCACCGACCCTAACAACCACTGGTTATAGAGGCGAAAATCTCACAGGTGGGCGCAGGGCTGTATTCCACTGAGCTTGTGTGAGAGAGAGGCGGAGGGAACAACTACTTCATCAACATGGAGGCAAACAAATGCTATCACTGATGCTCTCGGACGCTTCACGGGAAATTTCCGTTATTCAAGAGAATCCAGACGTTATTATTGAAAATGGGTATCTATTGTAACTTACCGTTATTGTCGAAAACGTTATTGTGGAAGTCGTTATTGGCGAGAGCCTACTGTATATTAACAAACAAAGAATTACTATATCAGTTATGTGCAAAAATAAAACAATGACAAACTAAATCTGATCAAACGAGTGATTCAACCAAGTGACAAAATACTAATCATAAAAGTAATGACTAAACACTTATTCAAATTAACAGACTACTGTGGACAATGTGGTTATCCAACACACGTAACTCATAAACAAGTAAGTTATTTTACCGTGGAATTCTGAAATATGACTACCCACAATCACTATATAATACTTGGTGTTCTTAAAAGCGGAGCAAGGTTTACACGTTATACCACTAGAAATATACAATAGGAGAGGAGATACTTATCTTATGACTGTCTGCCCAATACTAACATCACCCGGCTCTGAGGGGTAAAACTAAGCTTTGAATGGAGATACAATGATTTTTACTGTATATGGCACATCTTTCAGTGCATGTATAAGTGTGTTTAATCTTATGTTTTATTTGGTTTCCTTGCAAATATATATTTTATATTAACAGTTTTGTATATAAGCATGATATAAATATTTGGTTCTGCATGTCATTTATTCTTTCCTTTGCAACATTATATTTGTTTTTTCTATGTTTCATTTGTTTTATTAGTGTTTACCTTTTTTGCATGTTTACAATTCCTGTTGATATTGTTTTTGTCGAGTGCAATATAGAAATATGTTTATAATTTTGTTCTTTTTGTAACAAAAGTAGGCTTTTTTGGTTCCTTTCCTGGTTGTGTTTCTTCCTTTTTGTGTTATTTTGTTGTGTTATGGTATGTTTTGTTATGAGCATCCTCATGTTTATTCAAAAAAGTTCCTTTAGGTTTGCATGTGGTGTTTAATTAACTGTGTGGTTTTTATATTATGAAATGTTCTTTTGTGCATAGGCAAATAAATATGTTTGCATATGTATATGTCTATAGACTTTATTTTATGATCCACATTTATATACTTATATATTTTTTGTGGAAAATAAACCATAAAACTATTTATGTATATCCTTCACCCCCCAAAATACTGACCGTTACTTTTGATCCTAAAAAACAATGTAATATTTTATATTCTAAAGCATAGAAATGAGTTGGCATTTGGTTGACTTAAATTAATACTTGAAATAGGATATTTATTTGATTCACACATAAAATATGCAAAAATATGTTCCAAACATGAATAAAAATTAAAGGGAGTACCAATTCTTCCAGTAACTTATTATAACTTAGCAAGGTGAACGACTAATTTATACATTGTATGTGTATTATATGGAGAAAATATAAAATTGGTTATATTAACATATCTTGAGCATATTTCCTATGGAAAATTGACACGTTGACAACTATTAAAATAATGCTCCTCATAGTGATGAGCCAGCTCAATTGATGGCGCTGTCATGGATTTAGACCGCACATCTTTTTTAGCGGTAGGGATAGTCGGTTTCCTATCTCTCGTATATAGTCTTTGGTAAAACTAAGCGACCAGAGGTGGGCGGAAATACAGTCATAAAGAAAAGACGTTCAAGTTGTGAATCCACAAATAACTATCGAACACTCACTCATTCATTAGTATCGAGACTAATACAGTAAACATTACTTTTTTTCACTAAACACATGGAAACTAATGTTATTATATTCAAGTACAACATTAGATATCTAAATTTTAGCTGCTATTAAACTACCTCAAATAAATCAATGCATTACTTTTTATGCTTCTTTGTCCAAACAACGAATCATTCCAAGTTCACATGCCAACCATTAATCTATGCAATGGTTTTTATTCCGACACTCGTAACACAAACACACAAATGTTGCTACTATTTGTCTTTATAATCCGAGAAAAAATATATCCGGGACTAACTTGCAACAACGACAACAAATCTGACTTTGAAGGATATATAACATCCCACAAGTTAGATTCAAAACATTTAATTCTGGCAAATTCAGGTATAACATACTCCACTTTAAACTCTCTCTCTCTCTTTCTCCCTCCGTGTGTCAGGAAAACATAAGAAGATCACTTTTAATTACGATAAAAGTTATTCCGTGGATTTCTCTTGTACAAAACCGGGAATTTATCGCTAAGAACGACCAGCTAAAACTATTGGTAAGAAGCCTCCGCTGTTATTACCGGTATTAACTCCTCCAGAACGACGCTTGCTTAATGAAAATGCAGAAAATATTGATAGTAGAAAAGTGTGGGGCAGCAATCAAGTGAGAAATATAGTCTGTGGATTAACGAGCGACCAAGTTATGAACTAAAACGATGAGACGAGAGTTTAAGGCGACTTTTACCTAGTGTTTTTTTCCCTTTTTTCTATGGTGTCTTTTCCTCGTCTGTCTGTCTGCTTGTCTGTCTGTCAATGTCGTTCTGTGTGTGTGTGTGTGTGCTTCACCTCTCTCTTGGACCCCATTTCGTGTTTTCGGTGGATTCTTCTTACCTCTCATGTCCTCATTTCCCGCTTTCTGTTATGCTTCGAGGGTCTGTCACGATGCTTGAGAGTCGAAGAAGTATTTTCGCGGTATCTTTTAATTAGGGATGTTAGAGACGATTAAGGAACTTGTCGTTAAATAGTAAGGGAGAAAAAATCTTAAAGCTACTGTTAACTGCTGTTGGGTCTCTTAATTAATGGTACATCTTGACCTACTTGTCAGAGCCAGACCAAAAGTTATGTGTAAAAGTTCCTCTAGCGTGTATCTCTCTCTCTCTTGCTTAACAACCTTCGTTGTTGAAATATCTCTCTTTCCTCATTCGTACCGTCGCTTTGTCTCGTTCTCTCTGGCATTTACCTGCTTTCTAATGTTCAAAGAGACGTATGTGTTTCTTGTTTGGGTTCCGACGGTAATGGTTAATTGGAATCAGAAACGTAGAGGAGAAGCACAAACCGGTCTGTTCTCCGAGTCAAACCGGAATTGTTATTTGGTCTGGTGTCAGGTTCACAAATATTGCTACGCATAATTGTTTCCTCCTAATTAGTGATGTAACAAGGTATCTATGACTGGCCTAATTAAGGGAGTCATTTCAGGTGTTCAAAGGTATCATTAATTAATTTTTCGTATGTGTGTATTGGGAAGGGGAGCAAAATTCAGCATCATGTCAACTTTGAACTGCTGACATCTATCCTTAAGCAACGACAATAATATTACCTTACAGATTTACATTGAAATTCTACTAAGCTTATCATAACTTTTAACTTAGGTACTGTATAAACCAGTGGTCCCAACCTGCAGTTCCTCGTGGAGTTTATTAGAAAAATGTGAAATATTTGTGACTCTTTGTCAGAGTGAAAATAATAGAAATATGGATTGACTTGTTACGACTTTAGAGAGAGAAAGAGAGAGAGAGAGAGAGAGGGGAGGGGGGTGTCGACAAACACCTCAATAACTGCGCCGCCCGCAAGGCCTCACTGGGAGAGGACTCGGGCAGTGGCAGTGGACGGACGTGTAGGGGAGAACTCCTGGAAATTCGGAGATTCCTCGGCCCGGTCGGGTCGTACGGCCCTGATTCTTGTCATTCTCTACGGGGGACCAATTGGGGATCAAGAATTACGCAGTAAAAATCCCTGATCTAAGCATCACATAGGGAAATAACAGTATTCTATCCTGTTTAAGCCCGGCCGGGCACCCTGGCCCAGTGTTTGTGAGGGGAACAGCCTCAGTCAGGCCTAACGGTCAGTGGCTGACCTGCCCCAGACACTCTCCGTCCCGCCACCAGTGCCATGCTGCCAAACGCGGCGACAATACCACAATCACACACTTGTACACCATTCCAAATATGAATCTTAACCTCTTATTTTCGCCACACCAAACTGCTGTTCTTGGGAGTGAACTGCCCTTGTGGTCTTTAAAACCTTCAACCAAGACAGTGGGGCAACTGATATTGTAGTGGATTCCTCCCCTACAAGCACCGAACCTTCTCGAATTCCCCAGCCTACGCCTCCAGCGCCGCCCACGGAGCGGGGTCAACTATCTACCCACGCCTACCCCCGCCTTATAAGGCCTGACACCGCTGTGACCAGCTCTCTTTCTACACAGTGCCAACCAGCAAGCAACACCTCCTCCTCCGCGCCAGCCCGGCGGCTCCCGCTCCTGCCAGCGACCTTGGCGCCCCTCAAGCTGTGTGTCCCTCCCCTGGGCACACTCACCACCCAGCTCTCTCTACTCAACGCTTATTACCATGCTACCTAGCCAGCAACAAGCTGCATTGTACATCCAATACAATATGTATACAGTGAGCACATTGTGAGTTTCCTTTATCCATCCCATCCTGAGTGTGAACCCAATATCTCATAACCCTACAATATCCCTTGGTCCCTGTTCACCTAGCAGCAAAGTAGGTACCTGCTGTAAATCGAAAGTTGCGAATTCGTTTTCAGGGACAAGTTGTTGGAGCTTCCAATAACTTGCCTAGACATAAACCATTGACTCTTCAGGCTTCTACGCCCTTGACTCTTCAGGTTTCTACGCCCTTAACACATGAGACATAGGGCAAGCATGAACTTAGCATGCTTCCCTGTTGGGAGCTGTAAACGCTTCTGTGCTTCACCTTACACAAGGATGTAGGGGGGGGGGGGGGGGTGCCCAATAAAAAGAAAGAAAAAATCTGTCGTTTGTTGTTGCTATATCTGGAGTAGTGGCTGAGTTCCTAATGTAGAACGTGGGGAAGTCTGGGCCTATTAGCTGGGCTTTTTTGTCTGTTATGAAGCCAGCGAGGCCTCTTCCAATATTGTTAGTTGTCCTCTTACCATCTAGTAGAAGATGTCTGGCGTTAATGTCCCCAATGATGTAGATTGTGTGTTGGTATGGAGTCTGTGGGAGTCCCCGTAAGGCAGGTAGACCCTGCGTGGTGGGAGGTAGGTTGTGGATATTATGATTGGTCCTGTGGTCAAGTTGATTTGAACAGCGAGAGTTTCAGAGGTGAAGTCGTCTATGATTCTGTGGTGGATATCTCTTTTTATGGAGATGGCCACCCCGTCATTTGGCTCCTCTGATAGATTGGATTTATGGATCCTGTAACCAAATATTTTCAATTCCTCAGACGCCTTTTGGCCGTGTGAGTTTATGAGTATAATATCTGCGTTAACTTGGTTGTATTGGCTGGACAAACGGAATTTATTAGTTCTCCAGTTGAGGACGTTATGTTGCACTAGTTTCACTGCCTTACGTAGCGAGTCCATTGTTTCTTGTTCTTGGTTTTGGGGGGATCCGTGGGTTTCGTGATTTGTTCTCTGTGCGTCCATTCTTCAATCTTTTGATCATCCGATCGGATGACTTTTTGATGCAGTTTGTTATATCGACCTGTTTTTGTTTAATAGGCTCGTGGATGTCCGCCTCGGAAGTGGAGTGGTAGTACTTCTGGCTGGACATTCAAGATTCGTTCAGTGAGACAAAACCAAAGTTACAGGAAATGGTTCCACGTGGTTGTCATGGTTGTGTTGTTTGTAGGAAGGACAAGAAAAGCCAGAGACATTTAAAATTCCATCGCTTTCCTAAGGATAAAGACCGGTAAGATTATAATTATGTCATGAAGATAAAGGACTTGAGTATAGTTACTAGTTTAAGTTACCATGGCATTGGCCACTGACAGTGGAGTCAGTGGATATCAGTAATTGACAGAAAATAAAATTTAGATCTTCATTAAGTTTAATCTGAAACTTCAGGCATGTGATATTACTTTACTTTTGTTTTCTTTCTAAGTGGGAATGTGTATGTAATTCGTTGCTTATGTTTTATTTACTTGCTGTTTTATATTGCTTTATTTTATGAATTTGGCATATTTTTTGTTCCCCTCTTTGTGACTAGTTATCACTCACTGCATGCAAAAATTTTCTTTCTTTTTAATTTTCAATTCTTTTGTATATATATATATATATATATATATATATATATATATATATATATATATATATATATATATATATATATATATATATACAGTGGGGTATGCTATAACGAATCTAATTGGTTCTAGAACCTTGTTCGTTATAGCATTCGTTCGTTATAGGATTAATCCGTTCCAGGCCCCCAAATACAACCACTTAACACTGAAAAATATAATATAAAATTGTAAAAAAGTGCATAAATATGCATCTAAACCCCTGAAATAAAGAATATCATTAATACTTGTAATAAAAAAACAATAAATTAGCAAAAAAAAAAATTAAATAATGTTCGTTGTAGGAGTTTCGTTCATTATAGCATTTTCAATTTTATAGGTAAAACCATTCGTTATAGGAATATTCGTAGTAGGATCCGTTCGTTATAGCATACCCCACTGTATATATATGCAAGTAAATCACTGTAGGTGCGCGTGATCTAAGTATATGCTGATAACCACCAGGAAAGAAGAAAACACGAAGTTCCCAAGCGCTTTCGTGTAATTCACATCTTCAGGGGTGAGTACAGACTAGATAGAGTAATGCAAAACAAGATGAATATATACAGAGGAGGGTGAGACCAGGTCCTAGATCAATCCTCCCACAACGTGTCCTGAAGATGTCTGACCGCCCCTTTGATGAGTTCCAAGAAATCATCCTTAAGAAACATTTTGAAATAAAGAAAATTGAAGTGGATGAAGCCTTCCGTATTGTAAGACAAAAAAAGCGCGCTTTTAACATGACCGTACCGAGTTATTGGAAAAAGTTCATGTTGGACTACTGTTTTGATAACCTGAGACGTGAGCGTTCTGATCTTCAAGCCAAGATAGACCACAAATTGGCACTCCTTATTAGAAATAGTGATTGGACTAAGGATGCCAATAACAACTGTGTAGTGAATCTCTCCTCTAAACAACTAGACAATGATACCTTGTGTGCCCTCGGCTATGGTTTAAGTTTTGATGGTTCCAACAAGGGAGTCGACAGTGTTGACATAGCCAGAGCATTTTGCAATTTGGAGAAATTCAGTAATTTGACAAGTGAAGAAGTGAACATGTGTAAAGGTGTTGTGTATGCATCTATGTCCAAGCCTTGTGTTTCAAACTGTCCAGAAAGATTCACCAAAGTACTCCAAGCCCTTAAGAAAAATAAGGATCTACATGTCACTAAAGCAGATAAAGCCAACACAGTAGTGATTTTAAACAAAGATGACTATATCTCAAAAATGAATGACCTTTTATGTGACACTACAACATATTCTAAACTCATAAATAATCCTCTCAACACTGTCAACACCCAGTTCAACAAAAAACTTAAGTCCCTATTGAGAGGCAAAGCTACTCTCATTAAACATCTTACTTCAACGTCCCCTCCACTGCCTTACATGTACGGTTTAATCAAGACCCACAAGCCCAATAACCCAGCAAGACCCATCATTAGCTCTGTTGGGTCAATCTCTTATAAACTATCTAAATGGTTAGTTTCCTTACTAAACCCCCTAGTTGGCAACATTTCTAACTCCAATATCAAGAATAATATGGATCTGGTTGATAAACTCAATAACTTGCACATTAATCATGATTTTAAACTGGTCAGCTTTGATGTAACGTCACTTTTTACAAAGGTCCCAGTTGATGATTTACTAGAGTTCCTCATAGATTCCCTGGATAACATTTCACTGCCCGTCTCGAAAGACGACTTCATCGAACTCATCAAACTATGTATTAAGGATTGCAAATTCGAATTCAATGGGGAATATTATGCTCAAAAATTTGGTATGGCAATGGGTAATCCACTCTCACCTGTATTAAGCAACCTATATATGGAATTCTTTGAAAAGAAAATATTAAGTAATATTTTACCACCCTCAGCAGTCTGGTTTAGATATGTTGATGATGTATTATGTCTCTGGCCATGTAATGAGGACCTAAAAGTTTTCCTACCACAACTTAACAACTAAGCCCCCTCGATCAAATTCACTGTGGAATTAGAGCAAGACTGTAAAATGCCATTCCTAGACTGTCTGATACACAGAATAGGTAACACTTTTAAGTTCAGTATTTATAGAAAACCAACTAATGTGTGTTCATACATTCATTATTATTCTGCCCACCATAATAAAGTCAAACAGTCAGTATTTACAACAATGTTTTTACGTGCCTTGAGAATTTGCAGTCCGGAATTCATCGATGAGGAATACAAATATATATATAATATTGGCTCAAACCTTAAATACCCTAGATCTTTCATAGACAAATGCTTAAACATTACTAAGAAAACTTTTTATAGAACTGATCCCAAGCCCACCCATGACCATAAGAATATCTTAATATTACCATTTCACAAAAATTTCTCACACATTCCGGCACAGCTAAAATCTTGGAACGTCAATGTGGCATTTAAAAACTCATGCACTGTTAAACAAATGTTAATCAAGAACTCCCCCAACAACACAATTGGTTGCATTTATAAAGTTCCTTGCAAGGAATGTAATATGTTTTACTTAGGCCAGACAGGTAAAGATCTTGTAACTAGAATTAAACAACACAAATACAGTGTTAGGACAGGCCAGGAATCCAATGCTCTGTTTGTTCATTTGAGGGATAACAAGCATTGCATTGACTGGGATAATGCCTCCTCAATATTACCATGTAATTCAATTGATAGTAGGAACATCATAGAATCTAGTCTTATTAAACATACCGAAGCATTCAACATGAATTTGAGTAACGGCATGTACAAGCTGGACAACTTTGTAATTAAGAAGATTTGTGATCAGGTGAGAGGGCGGGTCACTGTCCCATCTGACCCAACCACCAACCGTTGTGTGCCATTTAAAGATTAGTAGGGTCATTACCTAATTACCTGACCATTGTGGACCTGGTCTCACCCTCCTCTGTATATATTCATCTTGTTTTGCATTACTCTATCTAGTCTGTACTCACCCCTGAAGATGTGAATTACACGAAAGCGCTTGGGAACTTCGTGTTTTCTTCTTTCCTGGTGGTTATCAGCATATACATATATATATATATATATATATATACATATACATATATATATATATATATACAAATACATATATATATATATATGTATATGTATATATATATATATTTATATAGATTACTACCCAACTAGTCCTCCATGGTATAGATATGTAGATGCTGTGCTTTGTCTATGGCCTAGAAACAGTGACCCAATGGAATTCTTAGACAAGCTTAATTATCTTGTCCCTAGTATTACCTTCAAAATTGAAAGAGAGATAAATGTATCCCTTCCATTTCTTGATATGCCTATCATGAGAAATGGACTTAACTATAAATTTAAGGTGTATAGAAAGCCTACACAGGTAGATAGCTTCATACATTTTTTATCGAGTCACCACGAGTTTACCAAAATGTCAGTTTTTTCTGCTATGTTTTTGAGATGTTTGCGTATTTGTGACCCTGAATTTATTGAAGAAGAACTGCAACACATTCAGTCCATTGCACAAAAACTTGGGTACCCTTCATTGTTTGTTGATCGTTGTTTGAAAGGGGCTAAACAATCTTTTTATTCTACTCAAACTAGGCAAGTTCCTACATTTAAGAATATTTTGACTCTACCTTATAGCAATGAATTTGTCCCGTTAGTTCAATCCCTTAAATTATAAACATTAATGTTGTTTTCAACTATTACTAATATATTAATTAAGAATAGCCCAACCTTGAAAGTAAATGGAAGTGTTTACTGTATTCCATGTAGCAGGTGTAATGGAAATTATGTAGGTCAGACTGGGAAGCATTGCAAATCAGAATTAAACAGCACAAGTACAATATTAGAACGGCATCTGAAAGCAGTGCACTTTTCGTTCATATAAGAAACAATAACACAGGACAACAAATTTTTTATAATTCCCAGTTGCATGAGATTTCTTTACTGTTTCTTACCATTTTTGATCTGCTGATTTCATATTTGAGGTTTTACATTCTAGCCGTTTGCGGTCAAATTAATTAATTACACGATTATGGTATCAATAGGGAGATATAATTTTGTCTGTTTTTTCTTTCAGATTTGGTCATGGCTACAAAGAGAAATCAATGTGTGAACAAACCTGATGCCTTCTGTTATATTTGTGGATACTTCACGCTTATTCGTCAGAGGCGCAATATAACATCGTTTGTGAGGCGCGGCTATAAAGTGTACTTCGGACTTACTCTTGGCGACCAAGACAAAAAATGGGCTCCACATGCTGTGTGTCATAACTGCGAAGAAATGCTGCGTGACTGGACAAAAGGAAAACGTAAGGGCTTACCGTTCGGAATTCCCATGACCTGGCGAGAACCGAAGGACCACACAACTGACTGCTATTTTTGTCTGATCAATACGAAGGGTGTTGGCAAGAAAAACAGACATAAAATATCGTATCCTAGTATCCCTTCAGCAATTCGACCTACTTTGCACTCTGATGAGCTACCAGTTCCAGTTTTTAATGGGTTGTCTCCAGCTGAAGAGGAGGGAAGCGACAAAGACCAAGAGAGTGAACATGAAACTCAAGAAATACTTGCAGATTCCAACGATTCTTCTGATGGTACACCAGAGTCATCAACCCCTCAGAAGTTTAGTCAGCCAGAGCTGAATGACCTTGTGCGTGATTTGGGTCTCTCCAAAAATGCAGCAGAAGTTCTAGCTTCTAGGTTGCAAGAAAAGGCTCTACTGAACCAGACCACAAAAGTTTCAGACTTCAGAAAGCGGGAACAGGATTTTGTGCCATTCTTTACAGAGGAGAATAAGTTTGTTTACTGTCATAATATCCCGGGTCTTCTCCAGGAATTAGGGATTCCATTGTATAGTCCAAATGACTGGCGATTATTTCTAGATAGTTGTAAGCGTAGCCTGAAGTGTGTGCTACTACATAATGGTAATGTCTATGCAGCTGTTCCAGTGGGTCATTCTGTGTGCTTACGAGAGGAGTATAATGACATTAAAACTGTGATTCACCTGCTAAAATACCATGAGCACAACTGGACAATTTGTGTTGACCTCAAAATGGTGAACTTCCTTCTTGGCCAACAAAGAGGATTTACAAAGTATCCCTGCTTTCTTTGCATGTGGGACAGCCGAGCTAGAGACAGGCACTGGAACCTGAAGGAGTGGCCCTTACGTGAGACTCTGGAAGCTGGTATGCCAAACATTGTCAATGATTCAATCGTCAGTCGAGAAAAGATCATATTTCCTCCTCTCCATATCAAGCTGGGCCTGATGAAAGAGTTTGTCAGAGCATTAAATACTGATGGTGAATGCTTCCAACACATAGTCTCTGCTCACCCTGCTTTGTCATTTGAGAAGATAAAGGCAGGTGTGTTTGATGGACCACAAATTCGTGCACTTGTACGTGATCAAGACTTTGTCAGAAAGATGGACGACAAGGAAAGAACATAAGAACATAAGAACATAAGAATGGAGGAAACTGCAGCGGGCCTATTGGCCCATACTGGGCAGTCCCGTTTACACCCAACCCCTATTGCTCATATGAGCATCCAACCTATGTTTGAAGCAATTCAGCGAATTCGAGTTAATGATGATATTTGGTAACTTGTTCCATTCATCCACTACTCTGTTTCCAAACCAGTGTTTACCTATTTCACGCCGAAATCTAAATTTGTCCAATTTAAAACCATTGTTACGAGTTCGCTCCTGGTTGGATAATTTGAGTACCTTTGTAATGTCCCCTTTGTTTAGCCCTGCCTTCCACTTATACACCTCTATCAGGTCGCCCCTTGCTCTACGTCTCTCAAGGGAGTGCAAATTAAGATGCTTTAACCTGTCTCTATACTCAAGGTTCCTAATGCCCGGGATTAGTCTTGTCATTCTCCTCTGAATTCTTTCCAAGGATTCTATATCCATTCTGTAATACGGTGACCAGAACTGGACTGCGTAATCCAGGTGTGGTCTCACAAGAGCAAGATACAGTTTTAGGATGACCTCGCTAGTCTTGTAACTAACACTCCTTTGTATGAACCCAAGTACTTTATTAGCCTTGTTACGAGCAAAAACACATTGTTTACTTGGCTTAAGGTTCCTACTTATCATTACTCCTAAATCTCTCTCGCAGTCGGATTTCTCTATGGCATCGTTGTTCATCTGGTATCTGGTTTCCCTGTTTACATTTCCTATACTGAGTACTTTACATTTGTCGATGTTGAATTTCATCTGCCATTTTTCAGACCATTCGAAAAATTTGTTTAGATCCTCCTGTAGTTTTGCCGAGTCCTCGTCAGATTTGATAACACGTCCTATTTTAGTATCATCAGCAAATTTACTTATGTTGCTGTCTATGCCGATATCTATGTCGTTTATGTATATAATAAACAATAATGGTCCAAGTACTGAGCCTTGGGGAACTCCACTTGTGACGTTGCTCCAATGGGACTTAGTGCCGTTAATGCTCACTCGCTGTTTCCTGTCCTGTAACCACGCCCTAATCCATTTAAGGATGTCACCTTTGATGCCATGAGCTTCTACCTTTCTAATTAGTCTTTCGTGGGGTACTCTGTCGAAGGCTTTGCTAAAGTCGAGATATACCACATCATAATTGTGCCCCTCGTCCACTGATTCGAAAACTGATGAAAAGAATGTTAATAGATTAGTTAGGCAAGAACGTCTGCTTGTGAAGCCATGCTGGGAATCATTGATCAATCGGTGCTTCTCCAGGTGATTTCGAATAGAGCTTGAAATGATTGCTTCCAGTAATTTGCCTACTATTGATGTTAGACTGATTGGGCGGTAGTTAGAGGATAGTGATCTATCCCCCTTCTTGAAGATCGGTATTACATTCGCTATCCTCCAGGATTCTGGTACTACACCTGTTTTTAAGGACATGTTAAACAACTTTGCTAAGGGCATACTAAGCTCTTCCTTACATTCCTTTAATACTCTGGCAAATATCTCATCGGGACCAGGTGACTTATTAGGCTTTAGTTTGTCTATTGGCTTACTAACATCGTTACTAGTCACTATTATCTCACTTAATTTGTTTTCTTCACTATCTCTGAATAGAGTCGGTGCCTCGGGTATCATGTTTAAATTTTCGGTGGTGAAAACTGTTGAAAAATATTTATTCAAATTATTGCTCATTTCTCCGTCGTTATCAGTGAGCTCGCCGGAGTCTGACCGTATTGGTCCAATCTTTTCTCGTGTTTTAGTTTGATACATTTGGTAGAATCCTTTGGGGTTTGTCTTTGCCTCCCTTGCTATCCTTACCTCATTATTCCTCTTTGCTTTCCTTATCTCGGTTTTAACCCTACTCGCCAATACCCTATAATAG
Source organism: Homarus gammarus (assembly GCA_958450375.1). Taxonomy (NCBI): domain Eukaryota; kingdom Metazoa; phylum Arthropoda; class Malacostraca; order Decapoda; family Nephropidae; genus Homarus; species Homarus gammarus. The sequence goes on from CAUDMG010002550.1 coordinate 1,047,475, forward strand.
TCCCGGAGGTGAATTTCGCCACGATTTATCCTTCTACCTATAGCCTTCCTTTGGCCAATGATGTTCTTTAAATAATTATTTATCCATTTAGGGTCATTGTTGTTTGATCTGAGTTTTTTGTATGGTATGTTCTGCCTTTGTGCATTAAGTAACTCACTATTTAAATTGTCGTGGAACTCGGCAATCTCAGATCTCGTTATCAGGTCGGTGTCATCTGTCAGGTTCATGGCCAAGCGCGACACCCCCTCTCTCAGCTGCCTCTTTAAACTGTCAAAGTTTGCCCTTCTGAAATCTGGTACTTTAGTGGAATTTTCCTTACGTCTGCCCTGAAAATCTAACTGGAATCGAATTTCTTTGTGATCGCTGTTTGCAAGTTCGTTCCCTACCTCGACATTGCTAATGAGGTTTTCTCTGTTTGACAAAACTAAATCCAATATATTATTACCCCGTGTGGGTTCGGTTATATGTTGACTTAGGAAACAGTCCTGGATCGTCTCGAGAAAATCCTCTGATTCTGAGTTACCCGTAAGGTCGGTCCAATCTATTTGGCCAAGGTTAAAGTCGCCTACTATACAGACTTTGTTGTGTATGGAAGCCCTGCGCATTTCATCCCAGATAAGTCGCTCATTGACGCTATCAAGATTGGGGGGTCTATATATTACTCCTGTGATTAATTTTTCCCGACCGTCGCTTAATTCTATCCAAATTGTTTCTGTATTCCTCTCAGTTTTTATTTCCTTATTTATTTCACACTTCAGATTATCCCTAACATAGATTGCTACTCCGCCTCCTTTCCTGGTCTGCCTATCGGTATGGAACAGTTTGTAACCCGCAATTTGGTATTCGACTGGTAATTCACGTGTGTCTAGGTTGATCCATGTTTCAGTGAATGCAATTATATCGATTTCTTCGGTACATACCAAGGCCCTAATATCATCTATTTTGTTTCTCATACTTCTACTGTTCGCGTAATATACATTTAAGTTAGTCGTGTTCTGAGTCCTCCCCTTACCGCGTTTAGTTTTAAACTCCCTGTCTAATTTAGTTATGTCATCATTCCTAACACTATTTCCCTGTAATCTTTCGCCTTGTTTACCCTCTCCCACTGCAGTCTCCTCCACCCCCATGCCCCTATGTTCCCTTAGCAGTTTAAAGACTTCGATATCTTTTGAACTGCCCCCTCTAGAGCCCCAGCCAGGCTTTCATTTGTGGCGGTAATGGAAAACTTTCTTGGTAATAAAAAGGCTGACAACTATGAAACCCTTGTAGCAACCATGATGTCAGCCTTTCATGACCTTGGATGCAATATGAGTGTCAAACTCCATTTCCTATATAGTCATCTTGATGGATTCCGTGAGAACCTAGGGGCAGTAAGTGACGAGCAAGGCGAGCGGTTTCATCAGGATCTCAAGACCATGGAAGACCGCTACCAAGGGAGATGGGACAAACATATGATGGCAGACTACTGCTGGAGCATTAAACGAGAGTGCCCTGAGACATTTCACAAACGCAAGAGCTTCAAGCGCAAATTCCTACCTGGCTAAAATGTGATTGGGCTTTGTCTCCTCATAGTAACAAATTTCTTACCTAACAATGAGTTTTATACAAATTTCAACCTTTGTTTTAGATGGAACATGTTTCAAATTGTGTTGTTGAATAAATTTAGAATATGTAATATTTTATTGTTTATTACCCAGCTAATTTAATGACAGTTTAATGACATATTTTTCAAGATAGACGACGAGGTCAATAAGACGAAGACGAAATTTTGAAATTTCAAAATACCTTGATTGCAAAAAAACTAGAGCTTACAGAAAGAAACTAACTTCAGATATGAGATCAGCACACCCAAATTAGGTAGAATCAAGTGTTTATAGCAATGCAACAAAAACTTTGTTGACCAGTGTAATCATCCCATAGATTGGGAAAACAGTTTACAAGTGTAAAAATCATCATGTGTCACAGAAAGACTTCTGGTTGAAGCAAGTTTGATAAGAGAAATGTATTCTTCAAACCTTAGTGATGGTCAGTACAAAACTGATAATATGTTGCACAAATTTATTTGTCAGTGGCCCAAGGTAAAAATTGCTTTGAAAGCATGTAAGGTAGATGTATGATAGATGATTAGTGGGTCTCACATTTTTTACCTGACGTGACATGACAAGTTATGTCGCCCGTTCTTATAATCTCTTCTAATGTTTGCTGTGTAGATTAGTGGATGTCATGTTTTTTGGACCTGACCTCATGTTTTGTATGGTCACCCTGTGTTCATAAGCTCTCTCTCGGTCTTTGTAATTCAGTTGCCTCTGAAGATGTCTTGAATAAAGAAGAAAGCTAAGTTTCTCCATTGTTTCCCTTTTCCCTGTGTGAATTTATCAAGATTTATCTTATCCACGTTTCCATTGTGGATCTACATGAAATATAAATAAATATATATATATATATATATATATATATGTATATATATATATATATATCTATATATATATATATATATACTTCATTTTTAGTCCATTTAACACGCGGACTTTGAACATATAATCAACGACCTCACCAGCAAGGAATCGAACCTTCGACCTACTGGGTGGCCCTAGGGAGCGCTTACCGGCTAGCCCACAAGGACACTAAAAGCAGTTCTAGACTCTGTTATATTTCACACAAAGCCTGTTCATCGTTGATTATATGTTCAAAGTCCGCGTGTTAAATGGACTAAAAATGAAGTATAAATATGTACCTCGCGTTTCATACCAGCTGGATTCGGTAAAATGCTACTGACACCACATACGAGGCACGGGCAGTTTCCCAATGAGGTTCACGGCGCCATCAGCCCGATGAACAGGCTTTGTGTGAAATATAACAGAGTCTAGAACTGCTTTTAGTGTCCTTGTGGGCTAGCCGGTAAGCGCTCCCTAGGGCCACCCAGTAGGTCGAGGGTTCGATTCCTTGCTGGTGAGGTCGTTGATTATATATATATATATATATATATATATATATATATATATATATATATATATATGTGTGTGTGTGTACATGTTCTGGGTACTCAATTCTAACTACTGTACAGGAGCAAACACAAACACCTGTAGAGTTTTTTAGGTTCTATTTGCTGGAAGTACAGAGGTGCAACGAAAGAGCCGGTGCTCCCTACTCTCTCTATGGATGAACTGACCTCTCAGGCGACATGTGGAAAGTGATACATTAGCAGCTTCCAGATGTCGCCAGGCACATTATCTAAACGTGTGGTGACATGAAAAATACATTGCCACACGCTGCTAGCGAGATAAGTAAAGTATATAAATGGAGTACATACATGATATACATACAACATACATAATATACATACAGCATACATAATATACATACACCTCCCCCCCCCTTATACGCTCATAGCAAAGTCTTGAGCGGACCTTTTCTTTTGGATCCGTTCTGAGTGTCGAGGGACTTGATCACTGGGGAGGATATGGGACTCAACACTGGTGGCGGGGTCAGCAGAAGGCGTTGTTACGGGGCGGAGAACACGGCGGTTCCTCCACCACACACGACCACTGGGTAACCGCACCAGGTATTCCCGTGACCTACCAAGACCCATGACTATGCCCACTTTGTCCCAAAGTAGGGAGTTCGGGTCCTGAACACGGACTTGGGTGCCGACACTCCACTTGGGGAGAGAACGGGCGTGTTCGTTGTAGCGGACGACGACATCATGAGCACGTTCAGCAGAGCGGCGATCACAATCCTCTGTCTTAGCCTGCCACTCCTTGGAGAAGGACTGGGGGTGAGCAGGGACACAAAACCTGGGCAGAGGAGCGTCCGGTGTGATTGGGTGTGTTGCGGAGTTCAAGGAGACCCCGGTCGAAGGCCTCGCAGTCAGTAATCCCAGAAGGGGCCACTATGAGGATGAGGTGCTTCAGGGATTTGACAGCAGCCTCAGCATGGCCGTTGGACTGCAGGTAATGGGGCGATGACAACACATGCCGGACTCCCCATCGGTCAAGGAACACAGCAAAGTCCCGGCTTGTGAACTGGGGCCCTCCGTCGGTTCGCAGGCGCATAGGGATGCCCACGTCACGGAAGTGGTGGCGGAACTTGCTGATGGTGGCGGCAGACGTCGTATCATTACCGTTCTTGATAACAACTGGCCAACCAGAGAGACGGTCGACGATAACCAGGAAGGCGTTTCCTGGTACACAGAAAAAGTCGGCCGACACAGACTCAAAGGGGCGGGGGGTTGTCGTCATTCATGAAGGGTTCCTGCTGCTGGCTGGGTTGTAGTACTTGGCAGGGCTCACACACATGGACAGAATTGGAGATGTCGGAATCGATGCCAGGCCAGAACACAGTCTGTCTTGCACGTCGTTTGGTGGCCTCAGCTCCACGGTGACTGTCGTGAAGGCGAGCCAAGACATGGGGACGTGAGGCAGCGGGGACAACTACGCGTGCTCCATACAGAAGAAGGTCCCCGTCGCAAAAGAGTTCATCGCGGAGTTACCAGTACGGGAGCAGGGTGTTGTAAAGGTCATAGCGGTTGCTAGGGAATCCATTCCTCACACACTCGACGAGTCGGACGTAGGAAGGGTCATCTCGGGCCGCTGTTTGAAGGTCCTCCATTGCCTTGTCATCATCTGGTGACAAGTCCGAACAGAGGGATTGGACGTCGTGTAGGGTGACCACAGTCCTGACGGAAAGAGCGAGGTCGGTGTCGAGCACATGGTCTTCTGGAGTAGGGCGGCTGACAGGAGAGCGGGATAAGGCATCAGGGATGCAGAGCTCCTTACCTGCACGCCACACTGCTGTGAAGATGTACGCCGAGAGCTTCTCCTTCAGAGGCTGGAGGCGAGGGTTCTCAACGGCGTCAAGCATGTAGTGGTTGAGGATCGGGACAAGCGGGCGATATTCGGTCACTAGGTGAAAGTGTTGCAGGCCTATGAGGTAAAACCTGCACATGGACATCGCCCAAACCACAGCCAACAGCTCCAACTCAATGGTGGCATAGCGTGTCTCGGTGTCAGAGACGAAAGGCGAGCCACACTGGACGAGCCGGAACTGCCCTCCACCGTCATCCTGCAATAGGGCGTATCCCACGCCGTACAAGCGTGAGGCATCTGTCTGCAGAACCGTCGGCAAGGCTGGGTCAAACGTGGCAAGGACAGGTGGACTAGACAGGGCCTGTTTCACTTGCTGGAAGGCCTTGTCGTGGTCGGGAGTCCACAGGAATGTCCTCCTGGGGCTCATCAATTGGCGAAGTGGTTGGGCGGCTACGGAGATGTCCGGCGAAAATTTTGCTAACTGGTTGACGAGACCAATGAAGGACATCAACTCGGTGAGGTTAGCAGGGGTACGAAAATCTATGATAGAGCGGACCTTGTCCGGATCGGCTGCAATACCATTCCCTGAGAGGGTGTACCCACAAAAGTCCAGTGAAGGGCCGGCCAGAACAAACTTGTCGGCATTTAGGGTGATACAGTGCTTCCGGCACCTCTTGAGTACCTCTTAGATACGGCAGAGGTGATCCATGTAGTCCTCATCGTACATGAGTATGTCGTCAAACACTTTCACGCAGTTTACCAGACCTTGTAGAGCCATATCACCTCGAAGGCAGAAAGCATGTCCTGTAACGGCGAATCCCATGGGGCCACGGCAATAACTGTACTGTCCATGCGGGGTCATGAAAGTTGTAAGTGGTCGGTCTTCTTCGGCAAGCTCTATCTGCCAGTATCCACACAGGGCGTCCATCGTCGTGAAGAAACGCGCCTTCGGGTCCACACTGTGGATAGCTGCAAAGGGCGTGGGAGAAGGGTGCGCAGGACGAGACACCTGGCTGTTGAGCTTGGAGAGGTCGGTGGTGATCCGAACACCACCTTTGGGTTTTGCGACGACTACCCATAGGGTGACACCATGGAGACAGATCATCACCGGCTGGTGCAATGATTTCTAGGGCGACCATGGAGTCCAGCTCGTTTTTGACCGCATCACGGAAGGCCAGGGGAACCAGTCGAGGGGTATAGATAGCGAAGGGCTTCGCATCGTCCCTCAAGTGGATCCTCATGGGGGGGCCTACCATCTTCTTGAGGGGCTTGGATTCCAGAGCGGACATGGTCACAAGAACGTCACTGAATTCCTTCAGGAAGTACTTCCAAGCATCCAAAGGAGAGGTGTCACTAGCAAGAGGTTGGGGTAGGACGAAAGGAGGGTAGTTGCTGCTCCCTTCGTGCACCCTGTTGACGTGTTTTACCACGATAATAGGTTTTGTGAAGTCCTGGGAGATGATGGCACACTCTTGGCAATGTCTGTAGGACAGCAAAGGAGTCGGGACACCATTATGCACATCAATCCAGGCTTGACACGACCTGTTGCCAAAGGTGACATGTGCTTGGAGTGAACCTAGGGCTGGGGCCATCTGTTAACCATCTGCCGTGAAGCGGAGATCCTTGGGAGGCGGTTCTAGATCACTCTGAGAGAGACCCAAGCATTGCAAATGCTGGGGACCGATGATTGTAGCATCAGTGCCGGGCAGCAACTCGAGACGGGATGAAACACTGCCGTAGGTGACGATGACGCTGATGTGCTGGGGAACTTTGATCCTGGGACGCGAGAGGGAGTACACCTTCCTAATATGGCTTGAGCGTTGTCCAGGGTCGTCATGCCTCTCATTTGATGACTGTGGGCAGCCCTCACTGGTGGAAGTGCGCTGCTGCTTCCACCGATGCTATCCCTTGGGTTTGTTGGTAGGGCAACACTTGTCGTAGTGGCCCAGATGGCCACACACATTGCACTGGACGCGTTTGGCTGGGCACCGTACTGTAAGTGACCAGTGGCCCTTACGATCACAACTGTTGCAGGTAGACTCAGCAGCTGGACACACCTGTGTCCCGTGCTGTTTACCACTGTTGTTGCTAAAGGAGCCGGGCGTGGGCGTAGGCGTTAGGGTATACTTCTTGTCCTTCTTGTACTGGGACATAGCACGTACAGCTGTAGGGGGAGCTCGGATGGCAGAGGTGGCACACCTGGCAACCTCATAGGAGCGACATATTGTCAACACATCCTTAAGAGAAGAGGAAGAGTAGAGGGAGGTGAGACGTTGGACAAGCTCCTCGTCCTTAACATCCATCAGGATCACCTGCTTCAATTGGGTCTCCTGAGTCGTACATAGAAAGCGTCAAAAGTCTCGCCCTCCGTCTGTCTATAGCTAAACAATTCCCTCCTGCGTATAGGTTAATTCCGCTGACCTTTGATGTGCCGTTGTAGAACATCCAGTATCTCCTCTACAGACAACGAAGAAGTCGGGGGCACCTGCAACGTATGTTCCAAGACACGCTGTGTTTCCAAAGACAGCCACATATGTAGCTGAATGAGTTATTTAGGCTGTGACAAGCTCTGTAGATCCACCATTGTAGCATAATCAATCCACCGTCGCCGCCATTCACGAAAAGTTTGGAAAGTCACATTAGGCTTCAGGATGGGTGGGGGTTGGGCAGCCGCTTTGGGTGGGGCTGGAGGGCATAAAGAAGGCGTTGACGGGGTACTTGAACCAGTCGGTACCGAAGCGGTGGGAGAGCCGCCTTTCCTCCTCCTATATCTTGCGCTAGTCAGGCCGCACCTCGATTATGCGGTCTGGTGCCCCTATTATAGAATGGATATAAATTCACTAGAGTCGGTGCAGCGAAGAATGACAAAAATGATTCCGGGACTTAGAAACCTTCCATATCAGGATAGGTTAAAGAAACTTAACTTGCATTCCCCAGAAAGACGAAGAGTGCGGGGAGATATGAAAGAAGTATTTAAGTGGGTGAAATGAATCAATAAAGGGGATATAGATAAAGTTCTTATAATATCCGAGCAGGATAGGACTCGGAGCAACGAATTCAAGTTGGATAAGTTTAGGTTTAGGAGGGAGATAGGAAGAAACTGGTTCACAAATAGGGTGGTGGACGAGTGGAACAAGCTTAGCAACTTTGTAGTAAGTGCGGGAACTCTGGAAAGTTTCAAAAGGAGGCTAGATAGATTCATGGACGATAGAGAGTGGTATTAACTCTCGAAAGGAGCTGCCATGCACAGGTAGGGTGTGTCATAGGAGGGAAGATCAGCTAAAACTAATGACCCATCACTTTTTTGGTAGATTTTAGTGTATATAAACAGAAAATAATTTCAGTTTCAATATTTTGCAACCTTTTGCTAGGTAAATTTTAGCGTGAAATTTATCGAAAATCTAACGTACAGCTGTATTAGTGCATTACAATTAAATAGTGAACATTGCTTTCTGACTTCATTCTTTAACAACCCAACTAACAATATTTTTTTCTGTTTCAGATTCTGATGCATTTATAAGTTGATAATATTTGCGATGGCTGCTTGTGTCAGGACGAGGAACCAAAAATCCAGCCATCTCAGTCACTATCTTGGGTCTGGGAGAGAGCTCCTGAAGTCGGAGTTGCCTACATTGAGAGATGCTTTGAGATACGGTGTTTTAATCAGGCAAATCAGTGAAAAGAACCAAAGAACTTACACAAACAAAGACATTGCCAGTGATATGACAAAAGCTGTCTTGGCACAGTACACTCTGGCTAACGCTCAGTTTAAGCCTCCAGTCATAACAAGTCAGAAGAAGATTAGTGAGAGACTGCTACCCAGTTGGGAGAGGAAAACTTGCAGTTAAGGACAGCTTTGCCAAGCAACTGGACCAGTTATTTGACATAATTACTTGCAAGTGCCCAATTGTTCTCTGTCCTGAGTTTGGATGCGATCGTGACTGTAAATCCGAGGCCCACATCTCCTGTATTTGCAAGCGTGAACTGAAGATTCCTGTGATCGAACTGGCATTTGTCAAAGCACAGAGAGAGAAGACTGGCAGTATAGGGGCTCTCATGATTTCTAGCCAAGATATTCCGGAGTCCAAGAGACAGGAGGCTGCCACAGAGAGACAGAAGAGGAGAAGAGTTGCCGAGGAAAAGAGACTTGAGAAGGCCCAGGGTGAGGTAAAAAAGGCCGATGATTGGAGTCAAGCTGATTCAGAGTTTAATGACTTCCCCATGGCTGATCCGAGTGCTGACCAGGAGAATGGTGACTTTGTCCCTAACCCAGAAAATAATGATCCCAAACCTTCCAGGCATAAGATTCGAAATAGGAAAGATATCCCGAGCATAGCTCTGGCCAGCATGCGACACCACACTGGTCTCAGAGAAACTGCAGAGATAGCAACAGCTGCCTGGATTGACGGTGGTTTGATAACACCTGATGATGTTCACCTGGTGATAGATCATAACAAAGTAAGGAGAGCTCAGGAGAAACTTGTCAGTAACCTAGAAGAGGAGTTTGATAAGGGGATAAGAGAAAATGGAATCAATTGTTTGTTCTTTGATGGGAGAAGGGATGACACTAACGTGTTCATGAAAGTTGGAGATTCTGACAAGTTGTTCCCTGCCATGGTGAAGGAGGAACACTACTCCTGCTGCAGTGAACCAGGAGGGAAGTATTTGTGGCATTTCACTCCAGAGAAAGATAACATCAGGAAACCAGCTGAGATAGTGGCAGATAACATTGTGAACTGGCTCAGAGAGAGGAACGTAGACCAGACCCTGCAGGCCATTGGATGGGACAGCACCAACACGAACGCAGGGTGGCAAGGGGGGGGGGGGGTCATACAGTGGATAGAGCGGAAGATTGGGAGGAAGCTGGTCTGGAGTGTTTGTGACCTCCACACCAACGAGTTGCCACTCAGACATCTGATGCAGGAGCTGTATGGCAAGACTCTTTCAAACAACAGATGGTCTGGTCCTCTTGGCAAGATGCTGGACTCTGCCACTGAGTTAGAAATAAATCCGAGCTTTGAAAAAATCACAGTTGGCCCTCCACTCGTTGAGCTTGCACATACTGTCATTGACGACCTGAGTACTGACCAGTACTATGGTTACATGATTTGCAGTGCCATCAAAACTGGGGTCATGCCTGATAGACTTGCTTACCTGCAGATAGGTCCAGTCTCACATTCTAGGTGGCTCACAACGGCTCTCAGGTTCAGCAGAATTTGGGTCGCTCATCATAAACTGAAAGGGAACCAGCTTCACAACCTGAGACTTATTGTCCAATTCATCGTGAGTGTCTAATTGCCAAATTGGTTCAACACCAAGGTCAAGTCATCTTTCTCCGAAGGTCCGAGGCATGTTCTCTTCCAGCTTGAGCTCCTGAGGAGTCAGCCAAGGAATGTTGTTCAGATTGTGGAGCAGACTGTGAGGAGATCTTCCTGGTATGCTCATCCCGAGGCAGTTCTGCAGACAATGCTCTGCAGTAAGGATGAGGAGGAGAGAAGAGTGGCAGTCAAAAAGATCATGGATATGAGACTTATGAGAGGATCTGGGCATGACGAATCAGTTGGTGATGATTCCTTCAGGGTCAGGAAGGCTCCTGAAGTCAATGTAGGTGCCAAGACCCTCACTGATCTCATAAATCTGGATAACATCCAGGCTGGCAGTGAGCCCCCTCTTACCTGCAGCCTCACCAATGTTCAAGTCAGAGCTTCCCTGGACAACCCCATGCATGTCCCTGCCTGGCCCTCGCACACCCAGAGTATAGAGCGTTGTGTACAGCAAGTGAGCGAGGCCAGCAGTCACGTGTACAGCCAGGAGAGGAGGGAAGGCTACATCCGAGCTCAGGTGGTCAGCAGGGAGGTGATGAGTAGAAACAGAAGCAAGAAAGACACGTTCTCTATGGTGTGCAGCAACACCGGGTCGTAGTAGTAAAACCGGTTTTTGTATTTGATGATTTTGTTTTCTAAAGGAATATTAAATTTAATAAATGTGTCAAGATCATTCGTTTCACTATTCTGGATCATTTTCATCCTAATAAATTAACCTGATACATTTACTTTACTTTTAATAAGCTATTTAGTGGTGTTGGTAAAAGGGTGGGAATACTGAATTTTCATAAGATTTCAAGTTAAAATTTACCGAGCAAAAAATGAAAACTTTTCAAATCTGAAGATATCACATGATTCTGCACATAGAACTACATCATTAATACCATAGGCCGATTTTTCAAACTCAAAAAAAAAAAATTCGCCTCCGCATGACACACCCTAATGCACAGGCCAACCGGCCTATTGCAGACTCCTTATTTTCTTATGTTCTATAAACTTCACTAAAGCAATTACCTCTGGAGACAAGACTGAATATCGAGGTGAAGGACTTTGAGATGTGGTGGGGGAAGGTGGAGCATCTCGCTCCGACTGGTCATCCATCTCTGTAAAGCTGTCATCCGTCCGAGTCATCCGGGCGTTAGGAACACCACTGGGTAAGGTACGAGACATAATTACTTAATCTGTGTATTATGTCTCAAATCAGTGTTGACCGGTCAGCCCGTCGTATCAACAAGATCTGAGACAAAGAAAAATTAAATGCACAGATAAGTAAATTATATATAAAATATATATAAAGAAATGACTGCAGTCTGTGTTCCTGCGTGTGTGTGTGTGTGTGTGTGTGCGCACGTCAGGCAGTGTGTGTGTGGTAGGTAGAGGCGTGGCAGGCTCCCCAGTCAGTTACCCTTGAAACGTGGCCAGGGGAGGATATGCTGAACACTGCTCCTCAAAAATGCCCTGAACCAGCCTTCCACCTTGGGAAATCCCTTAGAACATGGTCACACTTAAGCACTAAACACACAAGGCACTTATAAGACTTCACAAAAACTTGCGGTCACTGTAACACTGCTCAAACGAGTTTTTGGGGGATCAAGGTGGAGACTGTTGACGTAGAGGGGGGGTTCTTAAGTCGGTCTTGCCTGGCCAGTCAATTAACTCACTGCGCCATTTACATGTTCTAACCTATCCTACTCACTGTGCCATTTACACTCGGAAACCATATTCTCTAGCCCACCTGGGTCGGTGCTGGAGGTTAGTACAGTGTCCTTTCTGAAAGGGGGCCCACTCTAACTATCACGAGGCAACACACGCATGAACACACAGTCATAGTACGGCTGTAAGATGATATTATGTATAAATATTGTATATGGCATTTTATACTCTGCATTATCTTCATTATATATGAACACGAAGAAAAATTACCATAGGTTGTAGTTACGAAAGTATGAATGGAAATAAACACTTCCAAACCACCCAGTGACTCAACACAACGTTTAAAGCGCTTGTGTGTGTGTGTGTGTATGTGCCAGACCACGAGGCTTCCCATCATCCGCATAACTATATGAAAAAGCGTGTTTAATTTAACTACATATTTCCAAAACCTTAAATTACATGTGGATCAGTCACTCCTCATTTGACACACTTTTAGTGTAAAACTTTGACCATCCCACCTAGGCACATGGGGGCCCACGGTAATTCTCACCTGGCAACATTCGCAAAAACACACAAGTTATGATATGAAGCCTTCCAGGCTTCACTATCATTATCATGTTATGTTCATCTTGCTCTGTATTTTGGTAACTAGTCATAGTATCAATACATGACAGTGTTATTAGTATAATATTGTAACTTTTTCCCGACAGTTATTGTTGTAAATCATGGACAGGAAGGATACATAAATTGTAATATCAAGTGTATGGTTCGCTCAAAGCCACCACAAGTCAGACAACGCGTCACATAAAGTTATACTGTGTGTGTGTGTGTGTGTGCGTGTGTGTGTGTGTTCCGTAACATAGAGCTTCATCCTTAGTAGGTAAGATGTTTCATAAAGAGGTTTCTCCCATTCGTCATTGTGAGCATCGTCCCAGAGCACATTGTTTCCATCAAAACCATGGTTCATCCTTATTTCCCTTCTTCCGTGTAACTATATCCATATGGCTAAGTGCTTGCTTTTCATTTCTTTATTTACCCAAATAATGTGGATCAGTTACTCGTTATTTAACACATACATGCACTTAGAGCATCAAGATTGTTTTGTAGGCATGACTATTGGTTAATTGAAACCCCAAAAATATTTTTCACATTTATTATGCAGAGGGTAAGATGACCCAACCTTCTCACCTGGTTACAAATCTTCTTAATTACGAAATTATCCAGTTTGTACATACCATTACTCAAATTAATGTTGACGGATTCGGTATGTTCAATGAGACTTGATTCTATAATGTTCCTACTGTCAATTGAATTACAAGGTAATATTGAGGAGGCATTATCCCAGTCAATGCAATGCGTATTATCCCTCAAATGAACAAACAGAGCATTGGATTGCTGGCCTGTCGTAACACTATATTTATGTTGTTTAAGTCTAGTTACAAGATCTTTACCTGTCTGGCCTAAGTAAAACATATTACATTCCTTGGAAGGAACCTTGTAAATGCAGCCGCCTGCATTAAGAACATAAGAACATAAGAATGGAGGAAACTGCAGTGGGCCTATTGGCCCATACTGGGCAGTCCCATTTACACCCAACCCCTATTGCTCATATAAGCATCCAACCTATGTTTGAAGCTATCCAGCATATTTGATTTAATGATGATATTTGGTAACTTGTTCCATTCATCCACTACTCTGTTTTCAAACCAGTGTTTACCTATTTCGCCCCTAAATCTAAATTTGTCTAATTTAAAACCATTGTTATGAGTTCGCTCCAGGTTCTATAGTTTGAGTATCTTTGTAATGTCCCCTTTGTTTAGCCCTGACTTCCATTTATACACCTCTATCATGTCGCCCCTCGCTCTACGTCTCTCGAGGGAGTGCAAATTAAGATGCTTTAACCTGTCTCTGTATTCAAGGTTCTTAATGCCCGGGATTAGTCTTGTCATTCTCCTCTGAATTCTTTCCAAGGATTCTATATCCATTCTGTAATTCGGTGACCAGAACTGAACTGCGTCATCCAGGTGAGGCCTCACAAGCGCAAGATATAATCTTAAGATGACTTCGCTATTCTTGTAACTAACACTCCTTTGTATGAACCCAAGTACTTTATTTGCCTTGTTACGACCAAAAACACATTGTTTACTTGGTTTAAGATTCCTACTTATCATTACTCCTAAATCTCTCTCGCAGTTGGATTTCACAATGACATCGTTGTTCATCTGGTAACTGGTTTCCCTGTTGGGTGAGTTCCTGAGTAACATTTGTTTTACAGTGCATGAGTTCTTAAATGTCACATTGACGTTCCAGGTTTTTAGTTGTAAAGGAATATAAGAGAATTTTTTGTGAAACGGTAATACTAAGATATTCTTATGGTCATGGGTGGGCTTGGGATTGGTTCTATAAAAAGATTTCTTAGTAATGTTAAGGCATTTGTCTATAAAAGATCTAGGATACTTTAGGTTCAAGCCAATATTATAGATTTATTTATATTCCTCATCAATGAATTCCGGACTGCAAATTCTCAAAGCACGTAAAAACATTGATGAAAATACTGACTGTTTAACTCTATTATGGTGGGCAGAATAATAATGAATGTATGAACGCACATTATTAGGTTTCCTATAAATACTAAACTTAAAGGTGTTACCTGTTCTGTGGGTCAGACAGTCTAGGAATGGCAATTTGCAGTCATGCTCTAATTCCACAGTGAATTTGATCGAGGAGGCTAAGTTCTTAAGTTGTGGCAGAAAAGCTTTTAGGTCTTCATTACATGGCCAGAGACATAATACTTCATCAACATATCTAAACCAGACTGCTGAAGGTGGTAAAATATTACTTAATAGTTTCTTTTCAAAGAATTCCATATATAAGTTGCTTAATACTGGTGAATGCGGATTACCCATTGCCATACCAAATTTTTTAGCATAATATTCTCCATTGAATTCAAATTTGCAATCCTTAATACATAGTATGATGAGTTCGATGAAGTCGTCTTTCGAGAGGGGCAATGAAATATTGTCCAGGGAATCTATGAGGAACTCCAGTAAATCATCAACTGGGACCTTTGTAAAGAGTGATGTTACATCAAAACTGACCAGTTTAAAATCATAATTAATGTGTAAGTTATTGAGTTTATCAACCAGATCCATATTATTCTTAATATTAGAGTTAGAAATGTTGCCAACTAGGGGATTTAGTAAAGAAACTAACCATTTAGATAATTTATAAGACATTGACCCAACTGAGCTAATGATGGGTCTTGCTGGGTTATTAAGCTTGTGAGTCTTGGGTTGTTGGGTTAGGCTTGTCAGTTAACACCCAGTTCAACAAAAAACTTAAGTCTCTATTGAGAGGCAAAGCTACTCTCATTAAACATTTTACTTCAACGTCCCCTCCACTGCCATTCATGTACGGTTTAATCAAGACTCACAAGCCTAATAACCCTATTTCTATATTTCTTAATATATTTGTGTGTACACTGAAAGGCAAAAGTCTTGTCGTGAAATTTGGTGAAAACATATGCCAAAGGGCTAAACTTTTGGTGAGTTCTGCCTTGTGGTAGGGAGCTCTCATAATGTTTCACGAGTTATATTTAATCTTCGGACAAAACCGCAACACGAATTTTGTCTTTGACTGTACATGGATAAGACTGTTATGGTGAATCAGCCCTTTCTTTATTCTTGTTTTTGTTACATTATATAATAAAGTGCATTACAACATTCTTGTTTACCATTATACCTCTACAATCCGACAATAGTGATCTTGCAAAAAAATAATGTGTTTAACCATGACAAAAATACTTGAGACCGTAATTTCAGTCATTTTGGAATGAATGACGTTTTACAAATGAAAATGAGGATAGGTTTTCTTCATGATTGTATAAATGAAGTGATGGTCAGTACAAAACTGATATGTTATACAAATTTATTGGTCAGTGGCCCAAGATTAAAAAATCTTTGAAAGCATGTAAGGTAGATGTATAGTATGATAGATGATTAGTGGGTCTTATATTTTTTACCTGACGTGACATCACTAGTTATGTCGCCCGTTCTTATAATCTCTTATGTTTGCTGTGTGGTTGGTGTGTGGATTAGTGGATGTAATATTTTTTGACCTGACCTCATGTTTTGTAAGGTCACCCTGTGTACATAAGCTCTCTCTCAGTCTTTGTAATTCAGTTTCCTCTGAAGATGTCTTGAATAAACACGGAAGTTAAAGTTCTCCATTGTTTCCCCTTTGTGATTTTATCAATATATATATATATATATATATATATATATATATATATATATATAACACACGGACTTGAACATATAATCAACAACCTCACCAGCCAGGACTCGAACCGTAGACCTTATGTGTGTGACCAGAGAAGGCTACCAACCATGCCAGCTGGATTCGGTAAAATGCTACTCCCACCACATAAGTGGCACGGGCAATCCCCAATGGGAGGTTCACGGCGCCATCAGCTCGACGAACAGGCTTTGTGTGAAATATAACATAGTCTAAGATTGCTTTTAGTGTCCTTGTGGCATGGTTGGCAGCGTTCCCTGGTCACAAGCATAAGGTCAAGGGTTCGAGTCCTGGTTGGTGAGGTCGTTGATTTTATATATATATATATATGCTGATAACCACAAGGAAAAATAAAACACGAAGTTCCCAAGCGCTTTCGTGTGCTCGCCCCTGAAGATGTGAATTACACGAAAGCACTTGGGAACTTTGTGTTTTCTTTTTCCTTGTGGTTATCAACATATACCTGGATCACGCGCAGCTACAGTGATTTACTTGCACATATATATATATATATATATATATATATATATATATATATATATATATATATATATATATATATATATATATATATATATATATATATATACCAGATTCTAAATTCGTCAAGGTTAGTATAGTTAGCCCGCTATACGGCAACTTTCTTTTTCTATGAATACTAGCTTAGTTATGTCGGTCTACGCTAAATGGCGTAGCGAACGGCGGCACTGAAAAATACACGCATATTAAAGGGAGTTGAGTTTCCTTATTCTAACTCCCTTGGTCATTCTATGAGCGGTTGCTGTGGACTGCTACACTGTTAATAGAGCATATGAAGTTTGAACCCCTGCTTGAGGAAGGTCGAAATAATTCATATTTGACTGGAGCTGGGGATGAGACGGTAAAGTTTTTGACGACGACAGGATTTAGGGAGGTGATAATGACGATGCCTCAGGGCACAGAACACCACACGAAGGTGATCGTCTTCATGTACCCTGTTATACTGGATCCTGATTTTCTTCTTGATGATACGCAATTCAAATGGGCAAAGGGACACGAAATCAGAGGTGAGAAGAAGAACCAAGTGGCAGCCTTGATGATGGGAGACGTTCCGGAGAAGATATTCATTTCTGGAATAGGATATAGGAGAATTGCAATGTTTACTGAACAACCTGTTCTGTATTACAGGTGCAGCAGGTGGGGCCATATGGCCTGGAAATGTCAAAGTGAATGTCGGTGTTGTTTCCGTGGAAAAATCATAAATCAAAAGAATGTGGAAATAAAATAAGGTCTGAGCAACGTGTTGTGTCGTGCTGTTGCAATTGTGGCGGCGCGCATGATGCAGGTTCCTCAATTTGCAATCAGAAACCACAGATGCGTGGTGCGCGGTGGCAGAGCATGGGGAAAGTGCAAGAGCGAGAAAAGGAGGAAGGACGAGGAGTTGCAAGTGAAACAACTCTACCTTCAACTGGTAACAGGAAATGGTGCCAGAGCTGCACCAAAACATGTTCCGGAATATAATGAAATAATTGACAAGTTTGGTGAAGTTCAACTCATGCAAGAAATTTAGATGCTTAGAAAAAAGGTAGAGGACAACCAGAAGGTAATTGCCCAAATTTGTGAACATAGAAATTGTGGATGTTGAACTAAAAAGAAAGAAGGTTAAAAATAACCCTGTAATAAAACCTGACAAACCATCTTTGCTATGGGGGACCGGAAATGTGGACATAACCCGCAAGTAGGGTGACATCCCCGAACTATTACATGATAAGGTATTAGGTCGAGTGAAAGAAGTAATGGAAAAGTTTGTGAATAAGAGAATAAGATTAGTTTCTGTTGTTAATAGGGGAAATGCAGGACACTAGTTTAAGTATACTTTCATGGAATGTGAATAGCTTACGTCCTAGGACCACAGATGTGTATGCTTATGAACTGTTTTATAAGGTGGATGGTATAGCCTTTCAAGAAACGGGCACGGAGGATGGTAATTTGATGACTTTACGTGATTATCAAATTTTCTGTTTATAACTAATTATAGAAATAATAGAAGAGATCTGTTAACTTATGTTAGGAAAACATGTACCTGTTGAATTGGTAATAGCTGACAAGCAGAATGGAGTTGAAAGTTTGTGTGATAAAATCTACGTCCAAGGGAGGTCTATATGTATTGTTAACATCTATGTACATCCTCAGAGTTTGGATATTGATGATATGCCTGAGTGCCTATTTAGTGATGTTAGTGTCTGTATGTATATTATGTATGCTGGATTATATATCATGTATGTATATTATGTATGTGCTCCATTTATGTATTATTTATTCAGCCTAGCTAGCAGCGTGTGGCAATGTTATTACCATAACCCACACGCTTAATTAATGTGCCTGGCGACGTATGGAAGCTGCTAATGTATCACTTGCCATACGTCGCCTATAGCAGTTGACCGGGAGCCTAGTCAAGAGAGAGTGCTGCTCTCCTTTGTGTACATACTCTTATCCAGTAAACCGAACCTACAAAACTATACAGGTGTTTGTGTTCTCTCCTGTATATAGAACTTATTATTCAGAACCTAACATGGCGCAGTGCGTAGTCTTACTGGATAATTACGAGTGATAGTGCAAAGTTTGTAGAAAGCCGGCTAGGGTCCCCTCCCGTCTTGGGTCAAGCCTTGGGTCAACTCCCGCGCCATCTCTCCTCGAAGAATTTCAGCAACTTTGAGCAGTGTCAGTGATTTTCTGTGAAGTGTTTAGTGCATTGTGTGTTCGTGCCATTCATGTGTGACCTTGTTCTAAAGGATTCCCAAGGTATACGGCACGTTCTGGGCATTTGTAAGGAGTAAAGTTCAGTGCACCCGTCTCTGACCGCGTCCTGAGGGTAACTAGACTGACTGGGAGTCGCCGCGCCTCTCCCTCCACCCCCCTCACAGCGCCGCCTCCACCCCCCCTCACAGCTGGGGCGAGACGCTTTGCCGGCCCAGGACACACACTCACTCGCACACGTACATGGACTGTACTAACACTCGCTGACCGCGCGGCTTCCTTATATATATTTTATATATATAACCTACTTATCTGTGTATTTAATTAATTTTTTTGTCTGAAATCTTGTTGATACGACGGGCTGACCGGTCAACACTGATTTAAGACATAGTACACAGAGGAAGTAGTTATGTCTCACGCCTTACGTAGCCGTGGACCCAGCGTCTGGATGACTCAGGCGGGTGATAGCCCCGCAGAGATGGATGACCAGGCCGGCCACGACGCTCCAGCCCCCACATCGCGCAGCCCCTCACCTCAATATTCAGCGTTGTCTCCAGAGATAATTGCCTTACTGAAGTTTATGAGAGATGAGAAACGCGAGGATGAAGCCCACAGACGTTTGGCGGATGAGCACACAAGGCAAGCAGAGGCAGAACGAGACAACCAACGGAGATTGGAAGACAGTGAACGGTTTGAAGCCTTGATATCTCGCCTCACTGTTAACCAAGCCCCTGGCTCTAACACTGCCTCGGTACTGACTGGTTCAGATACCTCATCCATGCTTCCTTCACGCCCCCCAGCCCCACCTAAAGCAGCAGCTCAAACGCCGCCCATCTTGAAGCCTGATGAGACTTTCCAGACTTTTCGTGAATGGCGGCGACGGTGGACTGATTACTCTACAATGGTGGATCTCCAGAGTTTGTCACAGCCTAAACAACTCATCCAGCTGCGTATGTGCCTGTCCTTGGAAATTCAGCGTGTCTTGGAACATACGTTGCAGGTACCCCCAACCTCTTCGCTGTCTGTAGAGGAGGTACTGGACGTTCTACAACGGCACATCAAAGGACAGCAGAATGAAGCTCTGCGCAGGAGGGAATTGTTTAGCTGCAGACAGATGGAGGGTGAGTCTTTTGATGCCTTTTACGTGCGTCTTAAGAGAGCCTCGGAAGAGGTAGATATATGTCCAGGCCACCACCAGCAGTGCGAGGAGACCCAGTTGAAGCAGGTGATCCTGATGGGTGTTAAGGACGAGGAACTTGTCCAACGCCTCACCTCCCTCGACTCTTCCTCTTCTCTTAAGGATGTGTTGACGATATGTCGCTCCTATGAGGCTGCCAGGTGTGCCACCTCTGCCATCCGTGCTCCCCCTACAGCTGTACGCGCTGTGTCCCGGTACAAGAAGGACAAGAAGTCTGTTCCTACGCCTTCGCCCACCACGTCCACGCCTGGTTTATTTTGCAACAACTGTGGTAAGCAGCACGGAACACAGGTGTGTCCAGCTGCTCAGTCTACCTGCAACAGTTGTGACCGTAAGGGCCACTGGTCACTCACAGTACGGTGCCCAGCCAAACGCGTCCAGTGCAATGTGTGTGGTCGTCTGGGCCACTATGACAAGTGTTGCCCTTCCAACATACCCAAGGGACCGCGTCGGCGGAAGCTTCAGCCCCCCTCCACCAGAGAGGGCCGCCCACAGTCTTCCAATCAGAGGTACGACGACTCCTGACAACGCTCGAGCCACATTAGGAATGTGTGCTCCCCCCCGCGTCCCAGGACCAAAGTCCCCCAGTACATCAGCGTCATCGTGACCTACGGCGGTGTGTCATCCCGTCTTCAGATGTTGCCCGACACCGGCGCTGATGCTACAGTCATCGGTCCCCAGCATTTGCAATGCTTGGGGCTCTCTCCAAGTGATCTAGGACCGCCCCCCAAGGATCTCCGCTTTATGGCAGATGGTTCACAGATGACCCCGGCCCTAGGTTCACTCTATGCACACGTCACCTTTGGCAACAGGTCGTGTCAAGCCTGGATTGATGTGCATAATGGCGTCCCGACTCCTTTGCTGTCCTACAGACATTGCCAAGAGTTGGCCATCATCCCCCAGGACTTCCCAACACCGATTCTCGAGGTAAAACACGCCAACAGGGTGCACGAAGGGAGCAGCAACTACCCTGCTGCCGCCCTGCCCCTACCTCTGGCCAGTGACACCTCTCCTTCGGTAGTTGTCCCTGCTGCTTCAAGTCTCCACGCCTTGGCTCGCCTCCACGACAGTCACTGTGGAGCCGAGGCCACCAAACGGCGTGCAAGACAGACTGTGTTCCGGCCTGGCATCGACCCCGACATCTCCAATGCTGTCCAGGTGTGTAAGCCCCGCCACGTATTACAACCCAGCCAGCAGCAGGAACCCTTTATGAGTGACGACAACCCCACCCGCCCCTTTGAGTCTGTGTCGGCCGACTTTTTCTGTGTGTCAGGAAAGTCCTTCCTCGTTATCGTCGACCGTCTCTCTGGTTGGCCGGTTGTCATCAAGTGCGGTAATGACACGACGTCTGCCGCCACCATCAGCAAGTTCCGCCACTACTTCCGTGACGTGGGCGTTCCTGTACGCCTGCGAACCGACGGAGGGCCTCAGTTCACAAGCCGGGACTTTGCTGCGTTCCTTGACCGATGGGGAGTCCGGCATGTGTTGTCATCGCCCCATTACCCGCAGTCCAACGGCCACGCTGAGGCTGCTGTCAAATCCCTGAAGCACCTCATCCTTAAGGTGGCCCCTTCTGGGAACATTGACTGCGAGGCCTTCGACAGGGGTCTTCTTGAACTCCGCAACACACCTAACTACACCGGACGCTCCCCTGCCCAGGTTTTGTATGGACGCCCCCTTCGTTCTTGTGTCCCTGCTCACCCTCAATCCTTCTCCAAGGAGTGGCAGGCCAAGACAGAGGATTGTGATCGCCGAGCCGCCGAACGTGTTCAGGACGTCGTCGCCCGCTACAATGACCACGCCCGTTCTCTCCCCAGGTTGAGTGTCGGCACCCAAGTCCGTGTTCAGGACCCGACCTCCCTACGTTGGGACAAAGTAGGCGTAGTCATGGGTCTCGGCAGGTCACGGGACTACCAGGTGCGGTTACCCAGTGGTCGTGTGTGGTGGAGGAACCGCCGTTTTCTCCGACCCGTAACAATGCCTTCTGCTGGCCCCGCCACCAGTGTTGAGTCCCATACCCTTCCCAGTGATGAAGTCCCTCGACGCTCAGAACGGATCCAAAAGAAAAGGTCCGCTCAAGACTTTGCTATGAGCGTATAGGGGGGAGGGAGGTGTATGTATATTATGTATGCTGGATTATATATCATGTATGTATATTATGTATGTGCTCCATTTATGTATTATTTATTCAGCCTAGCTAGCAGCGTGTGGCAATGTTATTACCATATCCCACACGCTTAATTAATGTGCCTGGCGACGTATGGAAGCTGCTAATGTATCACTTGCCATACGTCGCCTATAGCAGTTGACCGGGAGCCTAGTCATGAGAGAGTGCTGCTCTCCTTTGTGTACATACTCTTATCCAGTAAACCGAACCTACAAAACTATACAGGTGTTTGTGTTCTCTCCTGTATATAGAACTTATTATTCAGAACCTAACAGTGTCTTGGTTGGTGATGTTAATGCTAGACACGAAGTCCTGGGTACTATGGGACCTAGCAACATTAATGGAAGGAGATGGTTACATTTCTTGGAAGAGTTTGTTGATATTGAAATACCTAGGAATCATGAGCCTACCCATATACATGGAGGAAGGTTAGATTATGCAGTATGTTTTAGTACATGTGGAGTAAAAGCGAATGCTGACATATTTTGGGATTTTCTTAGTGATCACTTTGCATTACGAATTAATATACAGTACATGTTAACAAACTAAGGAAGTAAATTAAGCGGAAAGATGTTGGTTGCCGGAAGACAAAAAAAATAGGCGCTGATCACTACTATACAGGATTGGTATACAGATTATGAACCATAGGATGTTGATAGCTGTTATGATGATTTATTACATATTATTGATTCTGTTTTGACAAGTATGTGTAGTTATAAAGGAGAAATAAACCATGGGAACCATTTATGTATGTTAAAGACAAATTGGTTCAGGGCTGGAGTAAGCTCCTTAGAAAGGTGCAAAGAGAATGAAGTGCAAATACAAATCATAATGAAATCAAGCAAGTACTGAAAGAAACTGCAAAAATGTGTAGTGAAATCAAGCAAGAGGCGCGGAGTAAATGCTGGACAGACTTTTTTAGGGAGAATCGTTAACGGCAAGAGCTTTGGTGACATATGGAAGGAAGTAAATAAACTGCGAGGTGTTAGAAGTAAGGGCAACAACTACGCTGACCCACAGGGCAAGGCCAGTCAGCTTAGTAGGAAATAGGCTGGGACTGCTAGTTTTACCGAATTACCTCAGTGTGTGCAGGCCTCATTACAAAGTAAAAGTAGACTTAAGAGTGAGTTAGTGCAAAACCAGTGTACACTGGAGGATGATACACGTGTTCCTATAACGAGAGGCGAGTTATTATATGTGATTAAAAAGGGAAGTCTACGGCACCAGGTGATGCTGGAATAACATGATATCCTTAACTGTCTCGCTGGTATTAGAGAATGGCCCCTGTTAGACTTGTTTAATATATCTTATAATGGAGGTTGCTTCCCTCTTAAGTGGAAGAAAGCAGTAATTGTACCATACCAAAGAACAATGGAGATTTTCGTCCAATATCTTTGACATCTTGTTTTTGTAAAATGATGGAAAGAATAGTATTAAACACGTTGTTGAATAAAGTGGAAAATCATTTGGCGCCCAATTTACATGGATTTGTAAAAGGGAGAAGTACTGCAGACTGTGTTGTAAAGTGTTTGAATAACTCGAAGACTACAAGCAGGACTTTTGTAGACGTAAAAGGGGCCTTTGATAGGGCACATAAAGAAATCATACTTGAGGAACTAATTAATTTAGGGGTTTCCGGGAAGTTGCTGAAATGGATTGTGGATTACTTGAGTAACAGAATAACTAGAGTATGGCTTCAGGGTTGGTACTCAGAAGAAAGACAGATGGAGTTGGGGACTCCACAGGCAGGTGTACTTAGCCCCACTCTTTTTAACATATTGATGAACATAATGGCTCGCTACGAATTTCCGGGAGACACACAGGTTATAATATATGCGGATGATATACTTTTACAGTATAAAGGTATGAAAAACATGCAAGAGGCTTTAGATACATTGAGTACACTTTGTTCTAGAATGGGCCTTGTAATTAACAATGAAAAAACTATATATAAGGTGAGAAATTATGAACAAGGGATTTATTTTTGAATGGATTAAGGCTAGAAAAAGTTGATGTTTACAAATAACTTGGGATGTAGATTGAGTATACTGTACAGGTAAGTCCAACAGTAAAATACGTGAGATGCAATACCTGGAGAATGCTTGTAAAAGACGTTTAAGACCTTAAGAGCTTTGGCATAGAAGGGAAATGGCGCAGCTATTACTATTTTAAGGATGGTTTATATCAGTACTATACGTTCAGCTATTGACTATGCAGCTCCCACCCTTATAATGCATAGCAAGAAAGTTATTCAAAAGCTTCAAGTGACACAAAACGAGGCCATTAGAACTGTTTTAGGCTGTCAACGTAACACTAGAATTGAAATAATGAGACTGGAGTTAGATTTACCAAGAATAGAACATAGAGTAAAGGAACTTGCTGTAACCGCTACTCTTAGGACCATTAAGAGAGGAGGAGATAAGGTTGTCCCGTACAATAATGTGCTTAAATGAAAGAACAGATCTTGACAATGTGTCCAAGTATGCAAGGCTATTGTATAATATTACGATGGAATATGGTGTAGATAAATATTGCATTTCATTACAAACTTATTTTAGGTTTAGAACTTTTGACCATGGCAAGAAGGATGCATTACAGTAGATATTTTGCAACTTTGGGGAAAAAAAAAGGTTGGCATCCCAGTTATTTACGAATTGTCTTTTTAGAAAAAAAAATAGTTTTCCCAGGCGAAACAGTGTGCATATATATTGTGATGGATCTGTGTTAAGTAACGGTCAAGCGGGATGTGGTGTTTTTATAAGGGAATATTTATCAATGCGTGTTATGCAAATGAAGCAGTTTGTAAAAGAATTAGAAACAACACCTTATCCACGCTGGCTGAACTACACGCAATTTATGAAGGACTTCAGGTTGCTGTTGAGAAATGTAAAGAAACATATATTTTTGTTGATAGTAAAAGTGCATTGGAAGCTTTGCAGAGTAAAAATCCATGTAACTTTCATATTGTTAATTATAATTAACAATATGAAAGTTACATGGACTAGTTGTTTACAGATATTAATAATTATTAATATCTGTAAACAACTAGTCATAGTAATGCAAGAAATGGAATATACTGTGCAGTTTGTATGGATTCCATCACATGTGAGGATTCACTTAAATGAAATGGCTGACAAATTTGTCAAAAAAGCTGCAGAAAAGATATATACAGATATTGTTACTAATGTAAGTATTAGAACGATAAAGTGGGAAATTAAAGGAAAAAGAGAGGAATGGAAAAAGCAAGAATAGAAGTGATTGCCATTTGTATGTTTTACAAAACACCAATGTAACTTATGGAACTACCTTACCATCTATTGATACTGTTATAATAAGACTAACATTGGGATACAAATATTACTGTCAGATAAGTGGAGGGGCGGGTCAACCTTGTCAACTGTGTCATCTTAGGGATGCACATACACTACAACATTATGATGTGAAAAAAAATCCAACCATACAGGAACAGCGAGATTACTACTTTAAAGAAACAAATTTGTTGGATGATTAATAATAGAAGGATTAAAATAATTCTTGCGATGTATAAAAATTTTCCTCCAAGGTTATGACATTTAACATTGTGTAAGATTACACTATCTGTTCTTTTAATGTAACCCAGTGTTCCTGTCAAAATGTAATATTTAATTGATGTAAACATAATTATTGTATTGGTATAACATTTATAACTTTTTGTAAGCCCCAGAAGGGGATGGTAAAGGTGAGGGTGGGAGTAGTATACTACCCTGTTCTTTTGATGTAATATTTTTATTGTCAATAAAGTATTTCAATTTAAATTTTGCCTGGTAAGTTCAGTCTCTTCTGTGCAGCCTACGGTGTTCTTCTACTGTACTCCCGGGGTGTGAACGAAGAATTGTATTACAGACTATTGCTGGTGGTGTTGTGATGGTTTGATGGTAGTGGACTACGGTGTTAATCCCTGGTTCCTTGTGGTTGGCCATCGCAACCTAGACATGCTACCTGTGTTATTGTATACAATATCTGTATTTAATGTGTAAAATAAGATTAATCAGGTAATATTCTGGTGTGTTTTTATTATTGCATATTTGTGTTTAACTTGTGTTGTGTAATATACCTAATTAACTATATTAATCAATACTTAATAATATAAATATCATTATTTGACTCGGTCTTCTTAATAATCTTCTTATCCCTTTCATAACTTAAATTTGTCTGTCCCGATAACACTGATTCTTGTGTGTGTGTTCCTTAGTTGCTGCATCCACGTATTTCAACCCCTAAATTATTCACTCATTATTTTAGCTTGTCAATTTTGCCTTTCCTCAATATTGTGGGTAGCAAGGAGAGGCATCACATAATAGGGGCCTGACCAGGATTTATCTAAATTCACACCAGAATTTACCAATTACGTCTTGCTTAAATGGCCCTACCATCGGTCTTGTAACTACGCAAATTTGCCAGGTGAAAGTTTCTTAAGTTTGGTTGTAAAGTAATTTTGCTTTCCTATACCAGTAATTCATTTTCGCACTTGGCCAATGTGGTATGTGCTACAGTCGCCTGGCTGGTGTCTCCTTGTGCGTATTGTGGGAATACAGCCTGACTCATAAAACAACCGGCACTCTGCAATTCGAAGTTCCTGTCAGCTTTCGATTTAAAGGTTGATCAAAGTCTTAATGTAGCGAAGTAATCCTTAATGTAGTTTGATAACTGGGAGCAAACTGGGATGGGAAAACTCCCCCCTCCCCTCCCCATACTCTTGTCACATGGGTGTTAACTAGTAAGGGTGAGAAATTGCTAGATAGCCGCTTCACTACTTTATAGCTTGTACTTTACCATCTGACCTTACCTCACAATCATCTGGGAATTGAATACACGCTGGGAGACCTCGCGTGCAGGGCTACTATAACCCCTTGTAAAGAAGGAAGTCAATTAGAGCTGAAAGGTCGGAACCTTTCTTGCACTCAAGATGTCAGCCTTTAATGCGGTTGAGTTTGTCAATGATCCCTCAGTAGAACTTCTGAAAACCTCAAACCTTCGCAAGGTCGAACTCCGCTGTATAGCAACACATTTTAGAATACATAATTAAAGAACATGATACAAGAACACCTTGGCGAGTACAGACTATGCTAAGGCTGTAACAAATGCCACTGATACCCAAACCTTACTCGAGTTATAGAAAGTAAAGTTTGAGATGATGAGATTTGAGGCACAGGTAAGAAGAGAGAGAGAGAGAGAGAGAGAGAGAGAGAGAGAGAGAGAGAGAGAGAGAGAGAGAGAGAGAGAGAGTTGGATGTCTTGCATCTGAAATAGTCCAGTAGGCGTGAAGAAACAGAGACATTTGACAACACCTTGTTTTTCAGAATGCAACCTTGAAGATATTTTCAGGGAGTTCAAGTCTGCTGCCAATAATTTTAGGTGGACTGAAGAACACTGGATCTGGATAGTGAGACCGAAACTCTGGAAAGGCTCTAAAGGTTTGTGAAGGATTACAAAACATCACTAATTATGATGATGTCAAGGAGGCGATCCTTGCCTCCTATTCAATTACTACTGAGGGATATAGACAGATTTTCCGTAACCTTAACAAACTAAATACCAAAACGTAGGCAGAGTTTGCTTCTGAGAAACTAAGAGCTTTTCATAGGTGGATTAAATCTGCTGCCATCAGCAAATTCGAGGAGTTAGTCAACCTCATGGTACTAGAGGAATTCAAAAGAAAGGTTCCGTATCAAATCGGGTTACACCTGGCAGATAAGGAGGAGACTGATCACCTTAAGGCAGCTAAGGTAGCAGATGTCTTAGCTCTAGTCCATCGCCACACCCCAGGGGAAAAGAAAAAGCCGCAAAATGTACAGGCCTCTGCAGGTTCAAAACCGGGCCCTGTAGATAAGTCTAGTGGACAGAGTCAGCTACGTGCTTGGAGAAAATTACTAATTTGTAGATACTGCAAGAAAGAGTGCCATGTAATTAGGGACTATCCTGATCCTAAATGCAAAATTTCAAAAGAGGCGAGTCTTACAAAACCAGTAGCCTCGGCTAACCAGACCAGCAGTAATTCTCAGGAGAATATTTTCAAAGTTTTCAAATTAATGGGAATAGTTTCACGCACCCCGAATTCAAGGAAACATCCAGTTCAGGTTGTCATAGACACTGCGTCAACACAAACTGTAATCCTGAGGAAGGCATTTCCAGACAATCATAACTTTTTCACAGGGAAAATGTATATCTAAAAGGACTGACATCCATAATTCCTGTCTATTTAACAAAAATGCATCTAGAGTGCAATCTTGTACAAGGTACAGTGATTATGGGTGTTACAGATTCAGCATTGCCGATACCTGATGTAACCCTCTTCCTGGGAAACGACTTGGCTGGCAATTTGGTTGTACCCAAATTGAAGGTTCAGAAATCTCCTTTACCACATAACAATACTGTAGAAGTTGAGAAAGAGCAGCAGCCATATTTGTTTCCTATATGTGCTGTTACTAGGTCTCAAGCCAGGCTCAACTTGAGTGATGAGATAGATGATCCTCCACAACTCACTATCACTACTGCCACATAGAATGGTTCTGGGGATCTTGGCGGTAACCCTGCACTGCCTGCAGGAGTACCTCAGACACAGGATGTTGATTTACTCACTCAACTCGTCACCCCTGAAAAACAGATTAAAGCACAAAAGACTGACCCAATAATGGCTAAAATTCATAACGACGCTGTTGATGAGGAGGATATAAAGAAAACCCCTTCTTTCTACTACAAGGACGGTATTTGTGAGGTAGTAGGTAATAGGCAGCTACCAAACAGGGAGGTACTACCGCCTGGGAAGATATTGGAAGCATAATGTGTTGTTTAATGGTAGACCCTGCTGATCTGTCTTTCTGCCACATTTACACACAATTGCAGGGTCTCAAATGTCTCTATTACTATCGACAACACAACATATATAACCGTACTCACTTTTGATCTGTTCTATACTTTCTATTTTATTCTCCTATGATATCAGTTGACAATCATAGTGAAGCTGGGCCTTCTCGGATGGGCCCCACTGGTCAGGAAGGTTGTGGACCCCAGGGCCGACCTGATCATCTTCAAACTAGTGGGGCCTCAACTGACGCCACCCCGGTTGCTGGAGGATCGTCTTTTTTCACACTTCATTTTTCCAACATTCGCGGCCTGAGATCCAATTTTTCTTCTGTGGAGCACTATCTATTTACCTCTTTTCCCGACCTCTTACTACTATCTGAACTTCAACTGATCAAAGCAGCTTCACCCAAACTTTTTCAAGTCTCTAACTACAACCAACCTTCATACCTCTTTCCGTTCTAAGAGAGGTATATGCGCCTATTGCAACACGCGTACACCTATAGCTCAACTCTCGGATCTTGAATTTTCCCTTTATGATATCATCTGGCTCAAAATATCTCTACCATCTATGATTATTTTCCTTTGTTTCCTATACTGTTCGCCCAAATCTACCAACTATTTAGAACTCTTTGAGTATCTCACTTCTTGTCATGAGTCGGTGTGTGGATCACAGGAGTGGCCTGGGCTCTACAAGGGATGATCCCTGGTGGAGCTAAGACTCTCTCTTTTTCCTTACTTACTGATCTGGAACAAATAATTAAACACCCTACACGCGTTCCTCATCGACACGATCAACTTGCTAACATTCTTGATCTTTGTTTTACCTCTAACCCCTCACACTTTTCATACTCAATTTCTGCCCCCATAGGGTCTTCTGATCACAACATTATTTCTATTAAATCAAACTGGGTACGACCACCTCCCCCCACCCCTCTCTAAACGTCAACTATGGCACTACCGAAGAGCAAACTGACAATGATTGCGAGAATTCTTCACCGACTTTCCTTGGGTTGAAAGTAGCATTTCCACCAGGGACGCCTCGGTATGTGCTGACAGCATTGCTGGGGTTATACAGGGTGGTATGAGTGTATTTATCCATCTCCTGCCAAAAATTTCGCTTTACAATCATGGTTTCATCGCTCCAGCTCTCTTGCATATAGGGAGAGAGATAGGGCATATCAAGCTATGAAACTATCTCCTTCTCCTATTACCCACTCCTCTTTCATTACTTCTAGGAATCGATGTTAGGCTATTCTTCGTAGGGCCAATCGGAATTTTATAAAAAAAAAAAAAAAAAAAAAAACGTTTTCCTGACTTATTCTTCACCTAGTAAATCCATCTAGTCCTTAACCCGAAGAAGGGTGACCATTCTAATCCCTTTAACTATCGCCCCATTGCCCTAACTTCACCTCTCTTTAAGATTTTCGAAACTATCTTGAACTCTCATTTTCTGTGTCACCTTGAACGCCATTCTCTTTTGTCGGATCACCAGTATGGCTTTCGCCAGGCGAGATTTACTGGTGATCTGCTTTCCTACTGCACCCATCTTTGGTCATCCTCTCTTAGGGATTATGGGGAAGCTTTCGTCGTTGCCCTCGACATCTCCAAAGCATTTGACAGGGTATGGCATAAGTCTTTGCTTTCTAAACTTCCCCCTCATGGTTTATCTCCCCCACTTTGTTCTTTAATTTCTAGCTTCCTTGAAAGCCAATCCAGGGCAGTTGTTGTCGAGGGATCGATCTCTCGCTCTTTCTCTACCAATAGTAGTGTCCCACAGGGTTGTGTTCTTTCACCTACTCTCTTCTTTCTTTTTATCAATGATTTACTTCACACTACGACTAATTCTATCAATTCTTACGCTGATGATTTTACTCATCACTCTTCTTCACATTTTCCCTTTCCCCTAACTCTCAAACTAGATCTGTTTCTAGAGCTGATATCTGTACATCTATCAGTGCAGATCTGTGCAGCATCTCCGAATGGGGAGGTAGAAACTTGGTTAAATTCAATAATAATAAAACTCAGTATTTACCAATTACACTCTCCAAATTAGATGACCTCCCACCAATTACATTTCAGGATGCTATCATTCTGCCAAATTCTTAAAATAGATAAGCTAGGCCTCACCATTTCTTCTAATATGTCATGGACGCCACACATCCTCAACATTGCTATAGCTGCCTCCCGAAATCTGGGAATTCCTTTAAAAAGCTGGTTTTCCTGGCATCTTCGTTGTGTGGATTAACATACCCTTTCTCTTTTCTAGTTGTAAATTATTTTACTCTTATTTATTTGCCCCCTAGGCCCCATTGTGGGTCGATGTCCTGTGCCCGGGTTGGCTATTCCCGTAAAAAAAAAAAAATCTGCTTAGGTTCTAAAGACCACCCACTCTGTCGGTTGACGACACTTGGGCTGAGATCCATCAGGTAGTATTGCCAATGTTAGTTAGGAAGAGAGTGATGGAGGTCACTCATGAAGGGTTTGGTGGACACCTCGGCATTAATAAGACCTACCGCAAATTGTTGCAGGATTTTTATTGGCCTGGAATGAGGTGGGATGTAGTATATTTTATAAACTCTTGCCACATTTGCCAAATAAAAGGAAAGCCTTGTCGACCAATTCCCCCTTATCCTTTACAACCCTTTCTGGTTCCATTAGAACCTTTTCAGAAAATAGTAATTGACTGTGTGGGTCCATTGCCAAAAACTAAGAAAGGCAACCAATATATCTTAGCACTCATGTGTCCTACTACCAGATATCCAGAGGATTTCCCGTTAAAAAACATCACTGTTAAAACTATTATTAAACATTTAGTGCACATGTTTACCACTTTTGGCATTCCTCAGGAAATACAGAGTGATCGAGGTACCAACTTCACCAGCGACCTCTTCAAAAAGGTATTCAAAGAGATTATGACCCTGAGCCACAGGGAGCCCTTGAGCGGCAGCATCAGACCGTAAAGTCCATGCTCCGCAGGTATTGTTGTGAACACCAGGAATGTTGGGATGTGTGTTTGAATTATGTCTTGTTTGCTGTAAGAGAAGCCCCTCAGGATTTTCTTGGCTTCTCACCTTTTGAAATGCTGTTTGGTAGGAAGATTAGAGGGCCTTTAAAACTAGTCAGGAGATGGCTTAACCTTACTTCTGACTATACTACCACAATGTCAGATTACCTTAAAAGACTTCAAACCACCTTGAGTAGAGCACGACAACTTGTAAAAGAAAACCTGTTAACATCTCAGAATAAGATGAAACATTACTATGATAAACATGCCAAGATTAGAGAGATCAGTATTGGAGACAAAGTCCTAGCCTACTTCCTTATTCCTAGTTCTCCTCTGTCAGCAAACTACCATGGCCCCTACGCAGAGCAGGACAAAATTAATAAGGTTAACTATATCATTTTAACACAAGAACGTAGAAAGGCCACCCAGTTAATCCACATTAATTTGCTCATACCCTACCTAAGTAGAGAACCTGCCGAGGACTCCTCGAGACTACCATGTAACATTCTAAATACTGAAGATACTAAAGATCCAACGACCCTACGGAGTGGTATGGAAAACTCACAAATTCTCAACAGCCTGGCGTCGTAATTAGGACATCTGAACCCAAACCAAATCCATGATGTGGCCTCCCTTTATCAAAGTAACCCTATAGTGTTCTCGGACACTCTTGGCCACTGTGCAATAATAAGACATGTTGAACTGACACCTGGAATCCTTCCTTTATGCCAAATACCCTACAGACTCCATCCAGAGAAACAGGAACAGATGAGAGACGAGGTGGACTACTTGCTGAAGAACGGCTTGGCAGTTCCAAGCAGTTCCCTTTGGGCGTCTCCTTGCCTTCTTGTGCCCAAGGAAGGTGGCCAACTACGCCTATGCACAGACTTCCGCTGAGTAACTCGGTGACTGTTCCAGATTCCTACCCCATATCTAGATTAGACGATCTAATTGATTCAGTTGGTCAATCTAAATTAATTTCAAAATCAGACTTACTTAAAGGTTACTATCAAGTAAGACTCACTGAAAAAGCCAAGCCAATCTCGGTTCTCATAACACCTTTTGGCCTATATCAATATCTAGTTATGTCTTTTGGGATGTGGAGTTGTCCAGCCACCTTCCAAAGACTTATGAATTACCTCTTGCAAGACCTCGAAGGTGTTCATGTGTACTTAGACGACATTCTGCTCCTTTCAGAAGCTTGATCCATCTAGTACAGCTGTCGACCGTCCTGCAGAGGTTGGAGAAGGCACACCTGACCATCAAGCAGGTTAAGACCACCTTCTGAAGAGCTACTGTGGACACTTGTTCAGCCAGGGCAGGGTCTGACCAAAGAAGCCCAACGTCGAAGCCATCCTGAACTACCCTGCCCCCACAACTCGGAGGGCTCCCATGCGTTTCACGGACATGGCGGAGTTTTATCGTCGCTACTGCCCTAACTTCGCTGTTGTCGCCGCCTCTTTGACCCAACTCACCAGTGGGAAAGTCTCTTTCCGGTGGACTACTGTCTGCCAGGACTCCTTTCAACTTCTCAAGCAGTTCCTGGCCAGTGATCCTGTATAGTACTGACGTCCCCAATTTGGATCTTCTCTTCATCCTTTAAACCGACGCCAGTGACCATGCTACGGGGGCCGTTCTACTGCAGGAGGATGATCAAGAGGTACTGCATCCTGTTGCCTATCACTCTGAAAAACTAAAAAAAAATACTAACTGACGTAAAGTGCCATTGAAAAGGAACTACGCGGCATCTCTGCAATAAAAAAGTGTGAGTGCTACCTACATGGCACTCGACCCCTGCTGATTTATATGGATCACAACCCCTTGACTTTCTTGAATCGGAACACGTTTTCAGATCAGCATCTGCCCCGTCGGTTCTTATTTTTTCAACCCTACGGCAGCACAATACGGCAGACCAAAGGGAAGGATAACTTGTTAGCCGCCAAGTTACCCAGAATCAGCTCATCATCTCTCGTCGGGACATCATCTTCGTCGCTGAATCTTCCCAAGAAGATCCGACTTCAGCGGGGGGGGGGGGGGGGGTGACAGCTCTCTCCTCTCCTCACTTAACCACCATTTGCTCCAACTTGACACTAGGAGAAGAAACTGCTTCACGAAGTTACTCGACCCCAGTGAGCACCGATTAGAACCAGTTTTCCATCCGACTATGAGACCGAGGTATCGAGGTAAGTGTATCTGCCTGGGGTGTGGACGATGAATTGAATTACGAATTACTGCTGCTGGTGTTGTGATGGTTTGATCATAGCGGACTACGGCGATAGTCCTTGGCTCCTTGTGGTTGGCCATCTCAACCTAGACATACTACCTGAGCTGCCATCTCTATCAGGTTTTTGTGTTGTTGTATATAGAATGTGTATTTAATGCTTAAGTAAAAATAATTGGGCAATTCTGGTGTGTTTTGATAAATGCATAGTTGTTACTTTTGTTTTGATAACTGCATATATTGTGTTTTACTGGTGTTATGTAATGTACCTAATTATCTATCGTAATCGATACTTAATTTAAATGTTATTTAATAACTCAGTTTAAGTGATAATCTTATCCTTTTCAAAACTTAAATTTGTCTGTCCCGATAACAGTGAGTCTTGTGTGCGTGTGTTCCTTACTTGCTGCATCCACGTATTTCAACCCCTAGATTATTCACTCCTTGTTTTTACTTGAAAACTTTGCCTTTCCTTAATGTTGTGGGTATGTATGTATGTAATAATAATAATAATAATAATAATAATAATAATAATAATTCTAATAATACTAATACTAATAATAATAATAATAATAATAATAATAATAATAGGTTTACTGAGAGAAAATGGCAGCCAAAAGCTGAATATACATAATGAACAGAAATTACCTAAATTATATTTGGTGACTTTGGGGAGTGGGTCATTTAACAAAAGCTTTCAATGTGAAAAGAGGAGGGAACATGGGGTGAACATAATAGTTAACTACGACATGTTAATTTTCATAGCCCTGATGCAGCTGTGGTGTCAAACAACTGTGTGAGGAGGAGGATCTATTCTGAGATTGCTGGTGGCATAAGCTAGGACGGAGCAGCATTTAAAACCCAAACTGATGACTGGAGACTGGATGAAGATCAAAGGGACCTGAAATGACCAATGTACGGATTCATTGTCTTGTTTTACAGTAAACAATGGTGTGGGGATGGGAAGGTCAGGTGGTTTTAGTGGGACTTTTGACATGCTGTTGTTGGACGTCACTTACACCTACCTTCGGAGGTATTGATACACGCTGACTTTTCACATGGTGTTGAGGCCTCAATCCAACTTGGTGTTTATAGTTTAATCCCACACGAAGTTGAAATCAAGTCTCATTCAGCTCCCGTGTGGGGTTAGGCTGCATTTACACCAAGCCAGTCAAGTCAAGTCAAGTCAATCAAGTCATTTGACTTGACTTGACTCGACTCATTGCCGTTCACACCGACTGAGTCAACCTGAGTCAATCAGGACTCAGTACCCAGACTGATTTCGAGGAGGATGGACGCATATTCTCTCGCCGAATTAGCTGTTTTGTTGTGGATTCGGCGTCGTAAACGCAAGAGGAGGACCCGAATCTGGATGCATGAACTCAACACCAAAAGACCCAATTTTGGAAGCTTCAGTCATTTATTCCCAGACTTGGTGAACCATCAAGACAAATTCTACAATTTCTTAAGGGCGACAGTTGACAAGACCTACAGCAGAAGCTATGTCAGTTCGTGACATTCTGAAGGAATATTTTGTATCCCCAGGTGGGGCTATCGAGTGGCAAGATAAAATGATCCACTAATGTATAGTTAATTTGAGAATAAAATTGTTGTCTCACCCTTACATTTCAATGCAGCAGCAACCTCCTTCCACAGAGCAGCTATAACATCATGATCCTGGTGGCTACGATCAGTGGGATCATATAGCAGGACACTCTCGAACTAAATTTATCAGGACGTCAACCTGCATGATGTACCCACCACTTCGGACTCGGCGTGACTGAAGAAGAAAATGGGCCCAACCCCATCTGTGACTTGACGTGACACGATGCGACGTGACTTGACTTGACTGGCTTGGTGTAAATGCAGCCTTAGTGTGAGTCCTCGCCTCACACAAGAGGTCAAGGATCTCACACATGGGTATAAAGGTGTGAAGCCATGGCTCCCAAGCCTCGTTTGTACCATTTAATACTCACTTGTGAGGTGTATCTACTGTTCAACAGTGTTTCAGTTCTTTCTCTATTTGAAATTGTGACTCATGTATCAGTCGTGGATTTTCGTCAGTCCTTGCACAGGTTTCTCAATACAGAGGAGTTGAGGGGGGAGAGGTGGGATAGTGTCAACATGATGACCTCAAGCAGCTGCAACAGAGCAACAAGAAACAAGTCATCTTA
Organism: Homarus gammarus; assembly: GCA_958450375.1. Taxonomy (NCBI): domain Eukaryota; kingdom Metazoa; phylum Arthropoda; class Malacostraca; order Decapoda; family Nephropidae; genus Homarus; species Homarus gammarus. The sequence continues at coordinate 1,083,896 of CAUDMG010002550.1, forward strand.
GGACATAAGAAAATGAGGAGTGGGCAATAGGCCGGTTGGCCTGTACATGGCAGCTCCTGTCGAGAGTTACTACCACTCTCTATCATCCATGAATCCATCTAGCCTCCTTTTAAGACTTTCCAGCGCTCCAGCACTTACTACAAAGTTGATAACCCTTGTTCCACTCGTCCACCACCCTATTTGTGAACCAGTTCCTTCCTATCTCCCTCCTCAACATATACTTATCCAACTTAAATCCGCTGCTACGAGTCCTATCCTGCTCGGATATTATAAGAACTTTATCTATATCTCTTTTATTGATTCCTTTCATACACCTAAATACTTAAAAGAAAGAACATAAGAAAATAAGGAGTCTGCAATTGGCCGGTTGGCCTGTGCATGGCAGCTCCTGTCGAGAGTTACTACCACTCTCTATCATCCATGAATCTGTTCAGCCTCCCCTTGAAACTTTCCAGCGTTCCAGCACTTACTACAAGGTTGCTAAGCTTGTTCCACTCGTCCACCACCCTATTTGTAAACCAGTTCCTTCCTATCTCCCTCCTAAACCTAAACTTATCCAACTTGAATCCGTTGTTCCGAGTCCTATCCTACTCGGATATTATAAGAACTTTATCTATATCACCTTTATTGATTCCTTTCACCCACTTGAATACTTCTATCATATCTCCCCGCACTCTTTGTCTTTCTAGGGAATGCAAGTTTAGTTTCTTTAACCTATCCTGGTATGGAAGGTTTCTAACTCCCAGAATCATTTTCGTCATTCTTCGCTGCACCGACTCTAGTGAATTGATATCCATTCTATAATAAGGGCACCAGAACTGAACCGCATAATCGAGGTGCGGCCTGACTAGAGCGAGATATAGTTGCAATAAGACCTCTGCACTCTTATTACTTACACTTCTAGATATAAAACCCAATACTCTGTTAACCTTATTTCGAACATTAACGCACTGTTTTCTAGGCCGTAGGTCCGGGCTTACAAATACCCCTAGGTCTCTTTCACAAGTCGACTTCTCTAGGTTGATGTTGTTAAGGCTGTATACATTGACATTATTTGTTCTTCCAAAATTAAGTACACTGCACTTGCTGGTGTTGAATTTCATTTGCCATTTTTCAGACCACCCCTGCAGTTTATATAGATCCTCCTGTAATGCATTTGCATCCTGCCCTGAATTAATCTGCCGCCCTATTTTGGTGTCATCCGCAAACTTGCTTACGTCACTGCTGATCCCAGTATCTAGATCGTTTATGTAGATTATGAACAAGAGTGGGCCTAGTACTGACCCCTGGGGAACCCCCACTGGTAACACGACCCCACTCAGATTTAACACCATCTACGCTGACCCTCTGCGTTCTATCGGTTAGCCATGATTTTATCCAATTTAAAACTTTCCCCTCGATACCATGAGCCTTAATTTTTCTCAGAAGTCTCTGATGCGGTACTCTGTCAAATGCTTTGCTAAAGTCTAAGTAAATAACATCGTAATTTTCGTCTTTATCTACTACCTCGAAGACTTTCCTAAAAAATGTCAGCAGATTTGATAGACAAGATTTTCCCTTTGTAAACCCATAATGAGAGTCGTAGATTAATTTGCTTTTCTCTAAATGCGATTGGATGTAATCTGCTATAATTGATTCAAGAAATTTCCCCCCTACTGACATCAAACTGATCGGCCGGTAATTTGACGCTGATGCTCTGTCTCCCTATTTGAATATAGGTACTACATTTGACTGTTTCCACAAGTCTGGCACAACTCCGGTGTCTAATGATTTTGTAAATAAGTTTACGAGGGGTCCGCTAATCTGTTCCCTACACTCTTTCAAGACTCGAGGGAAAATTTCATCCTGCCCTGGGGATTTTGTTTTCTTTAGTTTATTTATCTTCTTAAGAACATCCTCTTTTCTGAGAGTGATATTCTATAATTTCTCTTCTTTTTCCCTTAAATATCAGTTCCACCTCGGGAATTTCATCGCAAATTTCCTCTGTGAAAACTTGTAAGAAGTAGCTGTTGAATGCTTTGCTTATTTCTTCACTGCCATTTATCACTTCTCCCCTCCCTAACATTAAAGGCCCAACTTTGTCCTTGACCTTTGTTCTATATACCTGGAAAATCCCTTGGGATTCGCCTTGGATTCTCTTGCTATTTTGATTTCATTGTGTTACGAGTTGGGGATTTAGAATATAGTTATATGTCTACCCAGATCCCAACAGGTAACAACAAAAAAAAACAAAGACAATCGGACTATAAAAGGGTAGACAATGGATGCGAGTTTTCGTTGTGTATAATAAAATACCATAAATACCTTAACAAAATATTCAGCTTATAAATTACCCTTAACCAAACTTAACCTAAACATTAACAGTATATGCATATTAATAAAACATAAAACAATCGTGAAGCAAGGTGGAGGTGGGAGAGGCAATACAAGATTACAAATACTTAAGTGAGGAGCTGAGATGGCTGACGAGTAAGGCTGAGTATTGTAGAAGACGGTAGGTAGTCACTGTGCCGTAGGTTTCCAGGATAGGTGATCCTGTGGTCACTTCCCAGAGTGAGGTGCTCTCTCCTGGAATTGGAGCTGACAAAGAAGACTTTGAGGAGGTGACGCAACAACCAGGATATGGAGAAGGGAAACCCGGGAGTGGTAACTAAGACGAGTCATACTCGTGTTTCGTCCCTAGATGGCGTTGCTCGTGGTGCTGGGTAGGTAGATCAAGACAATAGATGGCGTGGTTCGTAGTGCTGGGTAGGTAGATCATGACAATTGGTGGCTGGGTTCGTAACACACCCCCCCTCCAAAGACCTCCGTAGCGCGGGCGGGAAGGAGGTGATCACCTGGTGCGTCTGGAGAGTAGCTGCTGCATCTCCACTGGAGCTCGGGATAAGGAGTCTGCAAAGGACCAGTGGGTGTCGGTGTTAGTTCCTTAATTATGTCGTAAGGCTCGTAGAGTTTATAACTGTTTAGACCAGACTGATGACTATGATAAAGTAAAAAAGAATATCCTCACCTCTTATGCTATCACGCCAGATGGATACCGGCAGAAGTTTCATAAATAACCAAACCATTTTCACACACCTTTGTTGAGTTTGCTCAAGAAAAACTTAGATTTTTTAAGAAGTGGTTAGAGGCTACAGAGACCTCCACATTTCAGGATTTGTTAAATTTGGTAGTCCTGGAGGAGTAGAAGAGCAAGACACCATTTCACATCTTGAAGCATGTGGAGGAGCGTGGAGAGGTTAATTTAGGGCGTGCTGCTGAGCTGGCTGATGCGTACGCCTTGCTGGTGGAGTCACTGGGCAGTAGAGAACGTGGTTCTTCCCGACATGTTAGGTCCTCTTCTGATGATAACCTTGGGAGCGTGAGTGGTAGGTCGAAAGGTCCCACACCTACCCCCCCTGATGCAACCAAGTTTACTTGTTCTTACTGTAAAAACCCAGGCCATACGATCCAGACTTGTAAACACCCAATGTGTCGAATTGCTAAAAGTAGTTCCCTGGATCCCAAAGCCAAACCAATAGCAACCACCAATGTTGAAAGTCCCCATCAGGATCTCTTCTCTTCATTCACCTATAAGGGAAAAATTTCAATCATAGAGGGGTCTCGTTCTTTCCCATTCGTGTACTACGTGATACGGGCGCAGCACAATCTATCCTCCTGTTTAACGTCATTCCTGATATACCTACCGCATTTACTAATGAGAGTGTTCTAATTTCAGATTTCTCATCCCATTCTTCCTATCCTTTAGCTAAAGTGCACCTCCAATGTCCCTTGATTACTGGGGAAGTGCAAATAGCCATTAGGAAAGACCCAATGCCTGTGTGCGGCATTCATTTATTATTGGGTAATGACTTGGTAGGAGAACTAGTGGTTCCTAACATAAAGACAGTCGACTCTCCCTTACCTGTCAACTCCACCACTGACCTTAAAGAAACTATTCCTCATCTTTTCCCATCTTGTGCTGTCACCCGGTCACAGAGTGTGCGAAATGGGCCCTCTTCATCTAAAACCACCTCCAATATCTTACTACCCACAGAATATCTGTACTATAAGACCATTAGTAATGATGAGCTCATTAAAGCCCAACAATCTGATCCAACTTTGTTCAAACAGGTGATGAAAGACCTCAGTGTGGACCATTGTACATCTTCGGCTTACCACCCACACTCCCAAGGTTGCTTGGAACGGTTCCATCAAAACTTTCAAATCAATGCGAATATACTATCTCCCCTTAACTATATAGTCCATACTCCTGATCGCAGAAAAGATTCTCATCTTGTTCACATTAATCTCATAAAACTTTACCATTCCAGGCAGTCAGAGGAAGACATCCCAGAGGCTATAAGCCTACCTGTATTGCATACGGTTTTCTCAGGGCCGGAGCCGGGGATAGATGACATGGACCTATTGGAGAATTTAGACTTCCCTCTACCTAAAGAAAACCCTGCTAACAGTCACATACTCAACAACTTGGATGAGTATTTTTCTGTTCTGAATCCATCTCAAGCAAAAGATCTCACTAAGTTATTATCAACATTTCCTAAAGTCACGTCAGACCTCCCAGGGTTTTGCAATATACTTAAACATGATAATAAGCTAATCTCAGATGATGTACAACCCATTAGGCAATCAGCATATCGACTAAATCCACAAAAAAAAAGAGAATATGAAAAAGGAGGTAGATTTTTTGTTAAAACATAACTTAGCTGTGCCTAGTACCTCCCCCTGGGCTTCACCTTGCCTTCTCATTCCAAAACCCGATGGCACTTTTCGTTTCTGTACCGATTATCGTAAAGTGAACCAGGTCACTGTCTCAGACTCCTACCCTTTACCTTTGATTGAAGATATAATAGACAGCATAGGCTGTGCAAAATTTATCAGTACCGTGGACCTGTTGAAAGGATATTATCAAGTGGGACTCACGGATAGGGCAAAAATAATCTCCGCATTTATAACTCCATTTGGTCTTTTTCAATATTTGGTTATGGCGTTTGGCTTTTCTAATGCTCCGGCCACATTCCAGAGGGCCATCAACTACCTAATTCAGGACCTAGGTGGGAAGTTCGCCTACCTGGATGACCTGGTGGTGGTGTCGGACGGCTGGGACGAACATCTGGTGCGTTTGGAGATACTGTTCGCACGACTGCAAGAGACTGGATTCACCATAAACCTGGCTAAATCTGCTTTTGGCCGGGTCTCAGTGACTTACCTGGGACATATCGTTGGGCATGGTATGGTGAGACCCAAGGACGCAAACGTTAAAGCCATCTTGTCCTTCCCCACTCCAAGGACGAGGAAGGAACTCATGCGCTTCCTGGGGATGTGCGGCTACAACCGTCGGTTCTGCAGCAACTTCTCCAGCGTGGCCGGACCCCTCACAGACCTTACCAGTTCTGCGGTCCCTTACATCTGGAACCAGAGGTGCGACCAGTCTTTCCACCGCCTCAAAGCCTTCCTTGCCTCCAAGCCTGTAGTCCACCCCCCTGACTACACCTCGCCCTTCCATCTGCAAATCGACGCTAGTGGTGTCGGAGTGGGGGCTGTGCTCCTACAACCCGACTCAACCACTGATGTCCTTCACCCTGTGGCATACTACTCCGCCAAGTTGAAAAAACATCAGACCAACTACTCGACCACAGAGAAGGAGGCCCTGGCTCTGGTGTTGGCAATAAAGAAGTTTGAATGTTACCTCCAGTCTTGCCCACAAACAACCCTAGTCTTCACCGACCATAACCCACTCACGTTCATCCAAACCAACAAGACCTCCAACCAGCGAATCCTCCGCTGGGCTCTCCTCACCCAGCCCTATAATCTACAAGTCCGGCACATAAAGGGGGTGGACAACCTGATTGCAGACTCCTTATCCCGAGCTCCAGTGGAAATGCAGCAGCTACTCTCCAGACGCATCAGGTGATCACCTCCTTCGCACCCGCGCTACGGAGGTCTTTGGAGGGGTGGGGGGGTGTTACGAACCCCCCCACCGATTGTCATGATCTACCTACCCAGCACTACGAACCACGCCATCTATTGTCTTGATCTACCTACCCAGCACCACGAGCAACGCCATCTAGGGACGAGACACGAGTATGACTCGTCTTAGTTACCACTCCGGGGTTTCCCTTCTCCATATCCTGGTTGTTGCGTCACTTCCTCCAAGTCTTCTTTGTGAGCTCCAATTCGAGGAGAGAGCACTTGGCTCTGTGAAGTGACCACAGGATCACCTATCCTGGAAACCTACGGCACAGTGACTACCTATCGTTTTCTACAATACTCAGCCTTACTCTTCAGCCATCTCAGCTCCTCACTTAAGTATTTGTAATCTTGTATTGCCTCTCCCACCTCCACCTTGCTTCACTATTGTTTTATGTTTTATTAATATGTATATACTGTTAATGTTTAGGTTAAGTTTGGTTAAGGGTAATTTATAAGCTGAATATTTTGTTAAGGGATTTATGGTACTTTATTATATACAACAAAAACTCGCATCCTTTGTCTACCCTTTTATAGTCCGATTGTCTTTGTTTTTTTTTTGTTGTTGCCTGTTGGGATCTGGGTAGACTTTTAACTATATTCTAAATCCCCAACTCGGAACAATTGTCTCTCTTTGCTTTCCTTACATTTTTATTAACATTCCTAGATAGTTCATTATACCTATTTCTGAGCTCCTCCCCTCCCTTTAATTTCTTATATATTCCTTTCTTTATTCCTATGTCATGTTTAAGTTTTCTGGTCATCCACCTTGGCTCATTCTTAATTGACCTAATTTTTCTGTATGGTATATTTTGTTCTTGTGCTTTATGTAGTATACTAGTGAATATATTATAGTCATGATCAATTGTTTTGTCATGGTCATTGACGTGATTGACGTGACTATTCCCAGGTGACCTCACCTAGGTACCTTCTTAACCCCTGATAATCCGCCAACCGAAAGTTTGGGACTCTGACCATATTATCATTGTTTTTCGTTTCCCAATTTAGGGTGAACCTGATTTCTCTGTGATCACTGTTACCTAGTTCTTCCCCTACTGTGATATCTCTGATAATATTTTCTTTTTTTTTAATACTAGGTCTAATATATTGTCACCTCTAGTAGGTTCTGTAATTAGTTGTTTCAAAAAACTGTCCTGTACTGCATCTTGGAAGTCTTCAGAGTCATAGTCGCCTACAATGTTGTCCCAGTCAATATTTCTGAAGTTGAAATCCCCCATAATGCACAGGTTGTTATATTTTGCTGCCCTACTCATTTCCTGCCATATGGGCTAACCTGCTTCGTTCCCAAGACTTGGAGGCCTGTAAATCACTCCCATAATTAGTTTTTCTCTTCCTTCCGTGATTTCTACCCATACAGACTCGGTTCCTATTTCACCCTTTATTGAATTATTAATTTTAACATTTCAATGTATCCTTGACGAAGAGAGCGACCCCTCCTCCCTTCCTACCTTCCCTATCCTTGTGAAAATGTTGTACCCTTCTATGTGGTACTCTGATAAAAAAATTTTGCTCGCCAGGTTCATCCAAGTTTCGGTGATTGCTATTACGTCTCCATTCTCGGTACATACAACCGCTCTCAGCAAGTCTATTTTATTTCTAACGCTCCTACTGTTTGTATAGTATACTTTTAAACCTACCCTTCCCTGGTCCTGTTTTACCCCTTGTCCTGAGTAACCAATTTTACTTCCCAGGACCAGCTTGTTTTTTGACTCCCACTTACCCCGACCTCTCTCTACTGGCGAAACCTCCCCTTTGGAGTAACAATTTCACGCTCCAGGGATGCAGACAACGTCTTTACCCCCGCACGAGACAAGTGTACTCCGTCACGACTATACAGGTAGTCGTTGCCATAGAATCGTTGCCAGTTATCAATGAATGCCCAACCATTGTTTGCACAATGTTTTTCCAGTCGGCACTTTATAGCAATTGCCCTGGACAGCCAATCACGACCAACCCCTCTTCTAGGCAAGACACCACATACTATCGGGATCCTTCCCCTATCTCTAATCTTCCCCACTCCTAACCTTTCCTATGTCGTTTCCTCCCACACTAAGACACACTACTGGATTGGTACCCTCCCCTGACAAAACCCTATCTATCCTCTCAGCTACATGCCCTATCCCAGCCCCAGGAAAGTACACCCTAGTCCTTCGTTTCCTATCTCTTACACAAAAAGTCCTATCTAAGAACCTCACCTGGCTGTCCCCAACTACCACGACCTTACCTGTGGGCAGGGTTTGTACAACTGCCCTTTCCTCTCCTTTCTCCATACCCTCCTGCCTCTTCTCTTCCTCGCCAGCTTCCTGCAGCACCTGGTAAGGGTTACTACACTCCACACCCTGGTCAGCTTTCCTGAGTCTGACCCTAGTCCCCTTGGAGACAACCACTCTCCACTCCTGCTCCTCCTTCGCAGGTGTCCTGCTAGGCAGGACACCTACCTGAAGGAGTTCAGTCCTGAGGGATTTATTTTCCCTCTTTAGAGTATCAACCTCACTCCTCAACTGCTCCAGCTGCCTTAACAGAGTGGCCAGTAGGTCGTTTTTCCTCACACCACACTCCTCTTCCCCCAAGACACAACGATCCAAGGCGGCCATTTTCCTTGGTCACTAACGGGAGCACTTGGGGCCACGACCTTCTCCAAGCTGGGTCAGGTAGCACTCTTTGTCTTTCTAGGGAATGCAAGTTTGGTTTCTTTAACCTATCTTGATATAGATGGTTTCTAAGTCCCGTAATCATTTTCGTCATTCTTCGCTGCACTAAGTGTGTGTGTGTGTGTGTGTGTGTGTGTGTGTGTGTGTTTGTATCAACCTCACACCATGATAACGTACCACCATCACCTCTACCGCCGCAACCACCACCGCCGCCACCACTGCCACCATCATCACCACCATCACCAACGTGGTGTTGGTGATGGTGGTGATATAACCATTATTATTAACCATTATTAACATCACTAACCGCCGCGAACCACCACCACCACCACCATCAAGATGAGCAGGACACCCTCGGGAGCGATATCTGAGGCAGGGAAAGGAGTGAAACTGATATTGCAACGAGCCGGGGGAACTGAGAACCATCAATAACGTTAATAACCTTTCCATGAAATACTGAAGCTCGCCTTTGTCGGAGTGTTGCTTACAAAAGTTTAATGAAGGTGAAGTGAAGTGAGGTGAAACGAGTTGAGGTGAGGTGAAGCGAGTTGAGGTGAGGTGAAATGAGGTGGTGTGAGGTGAGATGAGGCGGGGTGAAGTGAGGTGAGGTGAGGCGAAGGGTCATGAAGGATTTTCAAGGTTAAGAATGATGTCTAAATTTTTTCCCGCTAAATTAGACTCGGAATGCTAAAAATTCGTAAGTTGAGTTTTCTTATAAGTTTCACATTTCACTTTAGTTCCGATACAAAAATGGATTCTCATAAACGCGTACACTGGGTAACCCTCGTAAGTAGAGATACGAGAACCTACTTTAACGTCTTACTTAAGCTAGAAATAAAAATAGATTCATAAAGGGATATATGATTAAATTTTCAGTTAATTGTAAATTTACAGAAAACTATATTTAATAAGCTGAATTAGACTAGCTCAGAAAATATAACTTCCCAAATGACATCAAAATAATATTAGGACATTACCCTAATTAATAAGTTTACTGGTATGAGGTAGATGATTTAAGTAAAGTTGCTGGGTTTTTTTTTGTTTTTTTTTTGCCAAGTCTGGATTCGTTGGAAATTTTACTTATAAGTAGAAGTAATGATATAAATCAAACATAATGGAAACTAAGAAGTAAAGTCCATGGCAAAAACTTAAAAAACCTAACCTAAACTACCCTAACTAACCTAACCTAACCTACCCAACTAACCAAACCTACATACCCACACTAACGTAACCTAACTTAACTAACCTAACCTAACCTAACCCACCTTAACTAACCTGACCTACCCTAACTAACCTAATTAACCTTAACTAACCAACCTATCCTAAACTAACCTCATCTTTCCTAAACTAAATTAAACTAAGCCTAATTATCCTAACCTAAGCTAACAACAGTGAAACTTTGGTTGAATGATTTTGACCCTACTGACACTGATAGCCATAGCGTAATGACAACAAAAATACAAAAATACCCAAATATGGTCAGAGACTACATATTATTTAAAGTTGAGAGAATGCATTACGATTAAAGTTTAATTGTAGGATCATCACTTAACACGCTTGACAGATCTTTGGTTAACGAGAACAGTTCTGTGTATCAAGTTAAATTCTGCTGTGTTTCCTTGGCACAAGAATGGAGGAAACTGCAGCGGGCCAATTGGTCCATACTGGGCAGTCCCGTTTACACGCAACCTCATTTTTTCATATATCCATCCAACCTATATTTCAAGCTATCCAGCGTATTCGAATTAATGATGATATAGTTTGGTAACTTGTTCCACTCATCTCCTACTCTATTACCAAACCAACTCACGCCCAAATCTAAATTTGTCAAATATAAAACCATTGCTACGAGTTGCTCATGGTTGGATAGTTTAAGAAACTTATGTTTTATCACTTTTGTTTAGCCTTTACTTCCATTTATACACCTCGATCATATCGCCCCCCACTCTACGTCTCTCGAAGGGGTGCAAATTAAAATGCTTTAACCTGTCTCTATACTCAAGATTCCTATTGCCCGGGATTAGTCTTGTCATCCTCCTCTGAATTCTTTCTTGGGGTTCCGTATCCATTCTGTAGTACGGTGACCAGAACTGAACTGCGTAATCTAAGTAAGGTTTAACAAGCGTAAGATATAGTTTTAGGATAACCATGCTCTTCTTGTAACAAACACACCTTTGTATGAACCCAAGTACTTTGTTAGCCTTGTTTCGAGTAAATACACACTGTTGACTTGGTTTAAGATTCCTACTTATCATTACTCCTAAATCTTTCTCACATTCGGATTTCTCTATAACAACGTTGTTCATGTGATATCTGGTTTCTCTGTTTACATCTCCTAGACTAAGTAATTTACATTTGTCTACATTAAATGTCATCTGGCATTTTTCAGACCATGCGATTTTTTTTTATCTTCCTGTAGTTTTGCGGAGTCCTCGTCATATTTAATTACACGCCCTATTTTAGTGTCATAATCAAATTTACTTATGTTGATGTCTATTTATGGTATTAATGTATATAATAAATAGTAATAATCCAAGTATTGAACCTTCGGGTACTCCACCTGACCTGATCTGCTTGGAGAAGGACGTGCCTTTATGTGCTCGTGTTAGTGACCATAGAAAATGGCCGCCGTGGGCCGTTGTGTTGTGGGGGAAGAGGGACGGTGTGTCAGCTGGAGCTGACAGTTGGAGCTACAGCTGCAACAATTGCGGAGAGAGATAGACGTTTTAAAGGGAGAGAACGAAGCCCTCAGGATTGAACTCCTTCAAGTGGGTGTCCTGCCTAGCAAGACACATACAGAGGAGGGTCAGGAGGAACAGGAATGGAGAGTGGTTGTCTCCAAGTGGTCTAAGGTCAGACTCAGGAAAGATGACCAGGATGTGGAGTGCAGTAACCCTACCAAGTGTTGGAGGAAGCTGGCGAGGAAGAGAAAAGGCGTGACGGTGTGGTGGCAGGAGAGGAAAGGACAGTTGGTCAATCCCTGCCTAGTGGTAAGATCGTGGTAGTTGGGGACAGCCGCGTGAGGTTCTTAGATAGGACTTTTTGCGAAAGAGATAGGAAACGTAGGACTAGGGTGTGTTTTCCTGGGGCTGGGATAGGGCATGTAGCTGAGGAAGGATAGGATTTTGTCAAGGGAGGGTACCAAGCAAGTGTGTCTTAGTCTAGGAGGTAGCGACATAGGAAAGGCTAGGGTTAAGGAACTTTTCAGGAGGTATAGTGTGGCGCTAGGGAAGGCTCGAGATAGGGGAGGGATCCCGATATTATGTGGTGTCTTGCCTAGAAGAGGGGTTGGCGGTGAGTGGCTGTCCAGGGCAATTGCTATAAATTGCCGACTGGAAAAAACATTGTACAAGCAATGGTTGGGCATTCATTGATAACTGGCAACCGTCACTACCTGTACAGTCGTAACGGGGTACATTTGTCTCGCACGGGGGTAAAGATGTTGTCCTAATCCCTGGAGCATGAAATTGTCACTCCAAAGGGGGGGGGGGTGAGTCGCCAGTGGAGAGGTCAGGGTAAGTGCGAGTAAAAAAACAAGCAGGTCCTGGGGAGTAAAATTGGTAACTCAGGTCAAGGGGTGAACCAGGACCAGGGAAGGGTAGGTTTAAATGTATACTATGAAAACCGTAATAAATAAAATAGACTTGCTGAGAGTGGTTGTATATACCGAGAATTTAGACGTCATAGCAATCACCGAAACTTGGAAGAATCTGGCAAACAAAACTTTTTATCAGAGTATCACATAGAAGGGTACAACCTTTTCCACAAGCACAGGGAAGGTAGGATGGGGTAGGGGTCGCACTCTTCGTCAGGGATACATAAAAATGTTGTATTAATAATACAATAAAGGGTGAAATAGGAACTGAGTCTGTATGGGTAGAAATTGCGGAAGGAAGAGAAAAACTAATTATGGGAGTGATTTACAGGCCCTCAAACCTTGGGAAAGTAGCAGCTCAGCGCCTATGGCAGGAAATGAGTATGGCAGCCAGATACAGCAACCTGTGCATTATGGGGGATTTCAACTTCAGAAATATTGACTGGGACAACACTATAGGCGACTATGAATCTGAAGACTTCCTAGATGCGGTACAGGAAAAAAACATTAAAACAACTAATTGCAGAACCTACTAGAGGTGACAATACATTAGACCTAGTATTAACAAATAAAGAAAATATTATCAGAGAAATCACAGTAGGGGAAGAACTAGGGAACAATGATCACAGATAAATCAGGTTTACCCTAAATTGGAAAGCAAAAAATAATGACAATATGGTCATTATCCCAGACTTTCGATCGGCGGATTTTGAGGGGTTAAGAAGGTACCTAGGTGAGGTCACCTGGGAACGGTCAGGTCAGTCTCCAGTAGGAATGGGTGAGGTCACCGGCGACACAAAAATTGATTATGACTATACTAAATTCACTAGTATCTTACGTAAAGCACAGAAACAGAATATACAACACAGAAAAATTAGGTCAAATAAGAATGAGCCAAGGTGGATGACCAAAAAAGTTAAACACGACATAGGAATAAAGAAATATAATTCATACAAAATTAAAGGGAGGGGAGGAGCAGCTCAGAAATAGGTATAATGAACCATCTAGTAATGTTAAGAAAATGTAAGGAAAGCAAAGAGGGACTACGAAATCAGGATAGCAAGAGAATCCAAGGCGTATTCCAAGGGATTTTTCCAGGTATATAGGACAAAAGTCAAGGACAAATTGGGGCCCTTAAGTCAGAGAGAGTGGAAGCAATCGATGATAGTGAGGAAATAAGCAAAGCATTAAACAGCTACTTCTTATCAGTTTTCACAGAAGAAATTCAAGAGGAAACGCCAAAGGTAGAACTGATATTTAGGGAAAATAAAGAAAAGAAACTAAAGGATTTTACTCTCAGAAAAGTGGATGTTCTTAAGAAGATATATATATTAAAGAAGACAAAATCTCCAGGGCCGGATGAAATTTTCCCTCCAGTTTTGACAGAGTGTAAGGAACAGATTGGATTTACGAGGGGTCCCCTCGTAAATTTATTTACAAATCATTACACACGGGAGATGTGCAGACTTGTGGACACAGGCAAATGTAGTACCCATATTCAAAAAGGGAGACCGAGCATCAGCGTCAAATTACCGACCGATTAGTTTGACGTCAGTAGTGGGGAAATTTCTTGAATCAATTATAGCAAATAGCATCGGAGCGCATTTAGAGAAAAGTAAATTATTCTACGACTCTCAACATGGGTTAACAAAGGGAAAATCTTGTCTAACAAATTTGCTGACGTTTTTTAGGAAAGTCTATGAGGTAGTAGATTATGACGAAAATTACAATGTTATTTACTTAGACTTTAGCAAAGCATCAGAGGCTTCTGAGAAAAGTTAAGGCTCATGGTATCGAGAGGAAGTTATAGATTGGATAAAATCATGGCTCACAGATAGAACACAGAGGGTCAGATGGTCTTAAATCGGAATGGGGCTGTGTAACTAGTGGGGTTCCCCAGGGGTCAGTACTGGGCCCAATCTTGTTCAAAAACTACATAAACGATCTAGATACTGGGATCAGCAGTGACATAAGCAAGTTTGCTGATGACACCATAATAGGGCGGCAGATTAATTTAGGGCAGGAAGCAAATACACGACGGGAAGATTTAAATAAACTGCAGGAGAGTTCAGAAAATGGCAAATAAGATTCAACCCCAGCAAGTGCAGCGTACTTAATATTGTAAGAACAATTACTGTCAATGTATACAGCCTTCAGCCGAGGAAACAGTGCGTTAATGTTCGAAAGGAGGAACGCGCATGTGTGCGTAGTGTCAACAAAGGCTGTAGGAGACTACTCCTTAAAAGTCCTATTTTTGACGAATTCAGCCAGTCTACCAATCCCAGCCTGTGCAGACAACTATAGTAAGACCCAGTTATCAGCACAGTGGCATCTATTTTTTTTTTACTTTTGGACTTTGTAATGTTTTTGGGATAAAACATCTGGTCCTACCACCCGATCCTTCTGAGCAAAGTTTTTCAAGTTTGCGCATGCGCAATGTGATAATGTGACGTAGCAGTGACGTCATTACCACTCCACCTGACTGCAGTGTTGCCAACGTGCCCTATGCCCGCCGTTAAACGCTCCCGTTCGTTGGAAATGGCGGCAGTAGGTGACAGTGATGCTGACGACTTTCTTCTTGAAGACAAGTCAAAGAAGAAGCAGAAGCCTCAAAAGTCAGGGTCTCCAGCAGGGGCCACGGCTCCCCCTCGCACCCCTTCTGGGGCTGTAGAGGGTAGACTTCTCCTGTCATCGGGGTACCCAAGTGAGCTTACATGTGGCTCAATGACCGACCCTCTGCCGACGATGGACATAGGGGATTCCCTTCGTCGTCTCGCCTTTCCTCGGGACTTGCCTCTGAGCACACGGACGACCTGGTTCTTCCGTCACTGCTCTCCACTTCAGGACTCAACACTTCGCCTCTGCCGAGGTCCCACAGCCGTGATAGTCACCACACCTTTGGACGAGACGGTACGCCTCCTCACTCAGGTGGGCTTTCCTGCTCCCCAGGGGGAGGTGATGCTGAAGTTCACCACCATCACCCCAGGAACTCGTCGTACCAAGGTAATGGTTCGCCACGTACCCTGGGAGATCCCTATCGACGATCTTCGCCCTCTTCTCCCACAACTACTGGACATGGAACGCCGCATCAACCCGGTCTCCAAACGTCCATCCAACGAACTCATCGGCTGGTGGGTGGGACCCTCCCCCCGAAGGTGAATGTAGGAACAATTCACAACTGTCCCCTCGACCGATTTATCGGAACCCCGAAAATCTGTGGTCGTTGCCAATCGTGGAGACACCGCACCTGGGAGTGCACGAGGATGGTCGCCTGCGGTTTCTGTGCAGGTCCTCACTACACAGTGGAATGCAAATCTAAAATTCAGAACAAAATCCCAGTTATTCCACGGTGTGTCAATTGCCATGGCAGTCACCACGCCTGGAATGACAATTGCCCACAGCGTCCTGGCACTCGCCCAGGGAAAACTTACCTTGTACCACCGCCTTCGTCTCCTCTACCATCCCCCCTATCACCCATCCTTTCTCCCCTCTCTCCCTCTCCCTACTGTTCTTGGAACAAGGCCGTTGCCGGCCCTGCCACACAGTCACTACTACCTCCTGCCCACCTGGACCCCAGCTGTCCTTCACCAGCACCATCACCTCTTGCTCACCTGAACCCTCACCGTCCCTCTCCGTCGCAACCACCACCACCTGCCCAGTCGGGCCCTCTGCAACCCTCGCCATCACCTCCAGCTCCTGCACAGGTACACCAAGTTGGTTCTATGGAAACAATCACTCTCCGTCTGGATCGCCACTCCCAACAAATCAACATTCTCTCTGCCCAACTCGACTTGTTTGTGAAAACGATTGCGACATTGCAGAGGCAACAACAACTCATTCTGGACACCCTGACCCAACAGGGGCGCACTTTGCAAACCCTGATGACCCGCCTCCTTCCATCTCCCGAGATGGAGGATCCATCTCTCGCTCTCCCACTCCTCCCTCTCCATTTCTCTCAACAGAATTTGGTACCTCCTCTGGAGCCCTGTCTAGCCCCACCGACTCATCTCACACCGTAGGCCGTTCCCTCCTCTTCTTAAATGGAACATCCAGGGACTTAGACCTCGCCGGAAAGACCTCGCCCAGTTTGTGCTCTCCCATCAAGTAGATGTTGCTCTACTTCAGGAAACCATCACAGACGATGTTACTCCACTCCGCCTCACTGGCTATACTGTTTACACCCTGCCTCGGTACCGTGGGCAGGCTCGTGGCCTCCTCACCCTTGTGCATAACACCATTCCATCTGTTCGACTCCCTTCACCTGACTCACATGGACCCCAGTCTGAATTACTTTCTGTCTCCCTTACTCTTGGTGACCGGACCCTTCGTGTAGTCAATGTTCATTTCAAGAGTGATTCTCTGGACCTCCAGGTTCTTCACGACCTCCATGTTGGGATTCCCACTATTGTTCTTGGCGACTTTAATGCCCGCCATCCCACTCTTACTCCGGATCATTCCACGCTATGTACTCTTAACGGATCACATCTCTCACAGTTTCTTAATGGGGATGATGATGTTCGCTTTCTTTGTCCTGACGAACCTACTCGCCTCCCCCTTAGTTTCCTTGATGTTGGCTTACTATTGAACGGTCATACCTCCTTTCATCCTGCCGTCTGCACCGAGCCTGCTCTGTTTCGTGACTATCTTGCCGTTATTACCAATCTCAGGCTCTCCTTCTCTGCCCCGACATCAGCTCCTTATCGATCCCCTCGCCTTCGTCTCACACAAGATGCTGGTCCTTCCTTTACCCAATACCTTTCTACCTGGGCGGATTTCTATGTTGTTCCTCAGTCCCTTGACTCTTACAGCGCTGATTTTGATGATGCCGTGTATGACTGTCAATCGCGCTACCCTCCATGCCCTCCCCGTCACCCCAGAAGTGCCACCAACTACTGGTATCGTACCCTCCGGCAGGTAACCCGTGATCTCCACTCTGCCATACGGAGGTCTCGCTCTCCAGAGGACTGGGAAGACTTCAAAAATTGGTGCTCCTTTGCAACTCAGGAGCGTCGTCGGATTCGTGAGGCGGACTGGCTATCCTTCACGGGGTCTCTATCAGTTCCAGTCGTCACCCCCTTATGTATGGAATCGGATTAATGCTATACGGGGTACTCGACGGAGGCCTCCTCCCCACCCTGACCCCGCCTCCCTTGCCTGCTCTTTAATTGAGGACTGGGCACGAGCTTCCTCCCCTGAGGCACTTCCAGATCCAATGTAGGAGGCAGTGCAGGCTCGCATCGATGCGTCTGAGCCTGTTGCTCGTGCTGCTCTTACCTCCCCTGCCCCCACTGATCATCCCATCACACAGTTCGAGCTTGACAGTGCTCGTCGCTCTAGAAAAGACAACTCTCCTGGGGATGGTAAGATAACCTACACCGTCCTCAACGCCTGTACTAATATCCCTAACGGCCCCTTGCTCGCTCTCTACAATATGTCTTATGAACATGGGGTTCTCCCGTCTAACTGGAAAAATGCCACTATTATCCCCATCCCTATGCCGGGAGATCCTGGGAAAAATCGACCCATTAGTCTTACCTCCTGTGTTTGCAAGATGATGGAGAGGATACTCCATCGTCGCCTTCTTCACACCATAGGCGGCTTCCACAACTCCTTCAATGGGTTCATACAACATCGCAGCACAGCACACTCCATTGCTTCCTTTTATTGCAGTCGGACTGCCTGCGTCTCCGTCTTCCTTGATATCAAGGGAGCCTTTGATACGGCTCAGCCTGCCCTCATTTTAGCTGAACTTGCACGGTTAGGGGTTAAAGGGAGACTTCTACAATGGATCGCCTCTTACCTCACTGGACGTCAGGCCCGGGTTCGCGTTCAAGGCTCTATATCTCCTGTTCAAGAAATGAACGCCGGCACCCCTCAATGTGGAGTCCTGAGTCGTACCTTGTTTAACACTCTCATGTACTCCATTGCATCTCTCTCGTGGCCGACAGAAGTTGTCCACTCAGGATATGCCGACAATGTCCTCCTCCAAGTCCCTGACTACCTCAGCATGCAGGAAGCCCTTGATTTGGTCTCCAGAGAGTGTGATTTACTTGGTTTCCTTCTTTCAACTGCGAAAACAAAAGCCATGTGGCACGGTCGTGTTGTACCTCCACCCCTTCTCTTATGAGGAACGCCCTTGGACTGGGTTAATGAGACAAAATACCTGGGTGTGTATGTAACTCGCACACGTTGTCAGATCCCAGAAGTCCGCTATCTTCGAGACATATGCTTTCGGCGTCTCCCTTCCCTCTCTACCATGTGCAGGGGATCCCCTTGGTGCCACCATCCCTGTACTTCTCACCATGTACAAGTCCTGTGTCCGTTCCTGTGTCGACTACGCCGCCCCTGCCCTCGTCAACATTAGTCGGACTGCTGTCAACCGTCTCGAAGTTATCCAGAGGAAAGCTGCTCGTATCATCCTTGGGGCTCCTCAGTGGACACGCTCTACTTCTCTATATACCGAACTTGGCCTTTCCCCCTTACAGGATCGTATCCAGGAGTTTTACCTAAAAACTATCGTTTTCATTCTACGGGATCCTCGGGGCAACTATGTCCAAGCCAACTTGACTCCTGCTGTCCGAAGCCGACCTCCATCTAGAAGACAGTGGCGAGAGTCACTCATCCGAACCCTTCAAGAACACGACCTCCTGCCTGATATTGTTGTCACCCCTGCTGTTGGTTAATCTCCTTCTCCCTGGCTGGATTTTCAACCTGAAGTGATTGCCCTCGGTGGACCGCTCCCTAAATCCCACGTGAACCCTGTTATTCTATGCAAATACCACCTCTCCAGGATCGCCCACTGGTCCCCAGGTAGGGTCGTCCTCTACACTGATGGTTCTGTTGACCCCTCTACAGGTAGGGCCGGGGCTGGTGTCTACCTCTCCCGTCCTGATGCCCCTGAGCTTATGAAACTGTCTCTCAGAGTTTCTGACGGGGCATCCTCCACTCAGGCTGAACTAATAGCCCTCCTTGCTGCCCTTCTCGCTGAGGAAGAAGGAGATGGTTTCTGCCCCTTGCTTGTCTGCTGCGATTCCAGGTCTGCTCTCGACGGGATCGCATTTGGATCAGGGGAAAATTAGGACCTCATCCTCCGAATACGAGGGTTAGCATCCACACTTCAGGATGCAAGCCGTCCTGTGACATTCCTATGGATACCCAGTCATGTCGGTATCTTGGGGAATGAGGCAGCAGATGGCCTTGCCAAGACTTTCTGCAACAAGGCCACACCTGACTACGTTGTTCCTTTTACAGCTTAGGACCCAAATTCGCCGCAAACAGAGAGAAGCTTGGTAAGCAACCATCCCCCTGGACTTCGCGCCCACCTGGTACGATTTCCTCCGTAAACTTCCTGACCTCCCGTATGTCTATGGAAAAGGGTCGCGGAAAGGGGACGTGATTGCTGCCCGTCTCATCATTGGGTATGACTTTGCTTGGGAGATTGGTATCCCTGCATCCCCTGAGCAACGCTCTTGTGCATTATGCAGAAGACCCGACAGCCGCACCCTTATCCACTACTTCCTAAGATGTCCCCACACACAACGCTTCCGTGACACCTGCTGGACCACCACTCCACGACCCCCTGACGGAGACACGATGATCCTCCCCATACTGGCCAGATATTATGTAAATAGCATTGATTATGTGGTAAAGGAATATCCTTCCTTCCTCAGGCTTTATTAAGCCCCTTTATAATATTTATACTGTATATACTTGTCACACTTGCCAGATGCTTCTGGTGTTATTGTATAGCGGTACCTAGTGGCAGCACTAGGATCCCGCTTCCTCTGTCAAGGAATAAACAATTGAAATTGAAATTGAAATTGAATGTTCCAAACAAGGCAAACATAGTATTAGGTTATATATCTAGAATTGTAAGTAATGTTACGAGTTGGGGATTTAGAATATAGTTATACGTCTACCCAGATCCCAACAGGTAACAACAACAAAAAAACAAAGACAATCGGACTATAAAAGGGTAGACAAAGGATGCGAGTTTTCATTGTATATAATAAAGTACCATAAATCCCTAAACAAAATATTCAGCTTATAAATTACCCTTAACCAAACATAACCTAAACATTAACAGTATATACATATTAATAAAACATAAAACAATAGTGAAGCAAGGTGGAGGTGGGAGAGGCAATACAAGATTACAAATACTGAAGTGAGGAGCTGAATTGGCTGACGAGTAAGGCTGAGTATTGTAGAAGACGATAGGTAGTCACTGTGCCGTAGGGTTCCAGGATAGGTGATCCTGTGGTCACTTCCCAGAGTGAACTGCTCTCTCCTCGAATTGGAGCTCACAAAGAAGACTGGGAGGAAGTGACGCAACAACCAGGATATGGAGAAGGGAAACCCGGGAGTGGTAACTAAGACGAGCCATACTCGTGTTTCGTCCCTAGATGGCGTTGCTCGTGGTGCTGGGTAGGTAGATCAAGACAATAGATATCGTGGTTCGTAGTGCTGGGTAGGTAGATCATGACAATCGGTGGAGGGGTTCGTAACAGTAATAAGAGTGCGGAGGTTATATTGCAATTATATCTTGCACTAGTCAGGCCGTACCTCGATTAGGCTGTTCAGTTCTGGTGCCCTTATTATAGGATGGATATCAATTCATTGGAGTCGGTGCAGCAAAGAATTACGAAAATGATTCCGGGACTTAAAAACCTTCCATATCAAGATATATTAACGAAACTAAACTTGCATTCCCTAGAAAGACGAAAGTACGGGAGATATGATAGAAGTATTTAAGTGGGTGAAAAGAATCAATAAATGAGATATAGATAAAGTTCATATAATATCCTAGCAGGACAGGACTCGTTGAAACGGATTTAAGTTGGATAAGTTTCGGTTTAGGAGGGAGATAGGAAGAAACTGGTTCACAAATAGGGTGGTAGACGAGTGGAACAAGTTTAGCAACTTTGTAGTAAGTGCGGAAACGGTGGAAAGTTTTAAAAAGAGGCTAGATAGATTCATAGACGATAGAGCAGTGGTTCTTAACCTTTTTAGGGTCGCGCCCCCAATAGCAGTTGGTCCTCATCTCCACGACCCCCATCCTTCCTTCATATAAAATTCTAAATCTAAAAATTCTAAAACAATTTCCTCTTGAGTTAAATAGGAAAATTGAGAAACTAGTTTCTCATTCGTTTCTTTAATAACTTTATTTATTCAATCTGTATAAGCAACTCGCAAATACACAAAATATTTAGTGAGAACACATTTTGTGAGATTTTTGACACTGCTTCTGAGCTACCAGATCCCGAATATGTGGCCGCGTGCCAGGGAGAGCACAGCGCAAGTCCCTTCAACATTCAGCTTGTTCCTGTATTTGGTCTTGACAGCAACCAGTGCAGAAAACGCAGCCCCACAAGGATCCGTGGATCTAAACATCGTCGGAAGCCGAACAGCTTGACGTACACTTGACGTACTACCTTAATTCAGTCACTTAGTGGAAAATTACATTTTGATTGACGTAGTTACCATTTACACCATTTACAACATTTTGAAGTATTTGTGCAGAGCGAGACTCCCCCCCCCCCTCCCCACGAAAATCCCAATAAGGACATACACACACCTGTTAAGGCCATCCCTTATTTTTGCTCTAGGTTCGCCCCCCTCCCCCCTGGAAATTACTCAGGACCCCTTAGGGGGGCGTGGCCCCTGGTTAAGAACCGCTGGGATAGAGAGTGGTTGTAACTCTCGACAGAAGCTGCCATGCACAGGCAAACCGGCCTATTGCAGACTCCTTATTTTCTTACGTTCTAATGTTATCGTGCCCCTCATCCACTGCTTCAAAAACAGTTGAAAAGAATGTTAATAGATTAGTTAAACATGAACGACCCTTTGTGAAGCCATATTGGGAATCATTGATCAATTTATGCTTCTCTCCGTAATTTCGAATAGAATTTGAAATTATTGCTTCCACCAATTTGCATACAATTGATGTTAAACTGACAGGATGGTAGTTAGAGGATAGTGATCTCTCTCTCTTCTTGAAAATCTGTATCACATCCGCTATCCTCCAGGATTCTGGTTCTACACCCGTTTTTAATGACACGTTAAACAAATTTACTAAGGGCATACTAAGCTCTTCCTTGCAATCCTTTAATACTCTGGTAAATATCTCATTAGTATCTGGTGACTTAATAGGATTAAGCTTGTCTATTTGCTTACTAACATCGTTATTAGTCACTACTATCTCGCTTAATCTATTTTCTTCACTATCTCTGTATATAGTCGGTGCCTCGGGTATCATGTTTAAATTTTCGGTGGTGAAAACTGTTGAAAAATATCTGCTTAGTATTATTGCTCATTTCTCGATCGTTATTCATTTGGAAGAATCCCGAGGGGTTTGACTTCGCCTCCCTTGCTACCTTCAGTTCATTAATCTTCTTTGCTTTTCTTATCTCGGTCTTAACCCTACTGGCCAATACCTTATAATAATCTCGGAGGTAAACTTCACCATGATTTATTCTACTACCTATAGCCTTCCTGTGTCAAATAATATTCTTTAGATATTGTTACGAGTTGGGGATTTAGAATATAGTTAAAAGTCTACCCAGATCCCAACAGGCAACAACAAAAAAAAACAATGACAATCGGACTATAAAAGGGTAGACAAAGGATGCGAGTTTTTGTTGTGTATAATAAAGTACCATGAATTCC
This sequence comes from Homarus gammarus, assembly GCA_958450375.1. Taxonomy (NCBI): domain Eukaryota; kingdom Metazoa; phylum Arthropoda; class Malacostraca; order Decapoda; family Nephropidae; genus Homarus; species Homarus gammarus. The sequence continues at coordinate 1,106,801 of CAUDMG010002550.1, forward strand.
TTAACAAAATAATCAGCTTTTTATAATTTACCCTTAACCATACTTAACCTAAACATTAACAGTATATACATATTTATACAGCATACAATAATTTGAAGCAAGTGGACGTGGGGGAGGCAATACAAGATTACAAATACTTAAGTGCGGAGCTGAGATGGCTGACGAGCAAGGCTGAGTATTGTAGAAGACGGTAGGTAGTCACTGTGCCGTAGGTTTCCAAGATAGGTGATCCTGTGGTCACTTCCCAGAGTGAAGTGAACTCTCCTCGAACTCGAGCTGACAAAGAAGACTTGGAGGAGGTGACGCAACAACTAGGATATGGAGAAGGGAAACCCCGGAGTGGTAACTAAGAGTAGTCATACTCGGGTTTCGTCCCTAGATGGCGTTGCTCGTGGTGCTGGGTAGGTAGATCAGGACAATAGATGGCGTGGTTCGTAGTGCTGGGTAGGTAGATCATGACAATTGGTGGCGCGGTTCGTAACAATATATTTATCTTTTTGGGGTCAATGTTATTTGATCTGAGTTTTTTGTATTTGTATATTCTCCCTTTGTGCACTTATTATATAAATTGCTGTGGAACTCGTCAACCTCAGATCTCATGATTAGGTCATTTTCAACAGTCATATTTTGTGAGGTTATCATTGTCAGGTCTCCAGGTAAAATGAAGTCACCCTCTGTGGGTGCATTGTGTGAGGTCACCTCAAGTTAGGTATTGTAATTCACCCCCAAATGTAATACCACCTTCTCTCAGCTGCCTTTTCAACCTATCAAAGTTTGCCTTTCTTTGTGAGCTCTGTTAGCTAGTTTGTTCCCTACTTCGACATTACTAATAGTGGGGCAGCTAAATGCAATCTTTCAAGAGAGTCATGCAAATGGTGATACAAGCACCAAATTTGGCATGGTAATTCTCTAATGATTAATAGTCAAGTCTGCCTGATTGGCCATTTGAAAATCCAAGATGGAGGCCATTTTTCAAGATGGCCGCCACACTGACCTTTAAAAGTTGATTTTCTTATAGAAATTGATGTAGTTGGCCAATCTGAGTGATCTTGGTGCCGTATGTATGTTTTCAAGCATGCTCAGATGATTTTTTTTTATAGTTTTAAGTCCACTGTAACATTTTTATCCACATAAAATAACACTTTTAGTAAAAAAATATAACAAAAAAGAACTTACTAAAAAAAAAATACTCACTATTAGCATTGGTTCCTGTGACTTATCCTGACAGTACATCTTTGTGCATTTACTGCTGTTCACATATGCAGTTGCAAAGTGCTGTGCAAGAAAGTCCAGTTCGAGGTCAGACTTCGATGCACCATACTGGAGTTGGGATTTGATATCTGCACCATGGTCGATCATGCATACAAATTCAAGTAGTGATGGTGGAACAGCCTGTTCAATGCATCCTTCATGAAATGTACTCCTGAAGTGTGACTTGTGCTGAAGCATGTCCCGTCGCATCATCCCAGCAGCCTTGGCCAGATGGATCGCGTCACCGTATTTGCTTGCTTGTGCCAGGATTGAGTCAACATCCTTCTCAAAGGCCAGTAGGATATCTCTTCCTTGGTGATGAGCTTGCAGCTGGGGATGTGAAAAACCAGCTGGTCCTTCAGTCGAGTATCATGAACATTGGGCGATCCAACACCCAGCTGCTCAAGTCTCTGACTGTAGAGTGTGACCATGTCAGCAAGGCTGATGGGTGGTTCAGTACCTTCACGAGAAGCTTTCATCTGAGTGATGTAAGTGACCAGTTCAGAGAAAGCAGTTGGGTATGCGTCCTTGTTCGGATGAAGCTCTTGTGCTTCTTCTTGCTCATGAGCATTTCGGTTTTGTTCTTTCTCGGTTGTACAGGTCTGCCAGGCAGTGAGGGTGATACTTCAGTTCTTGGGCCACAACATCTCCTGCACTTAGTTTGGCAATGAGTTTTCCATCGCTAAGTGTCTTCGCACAATCATTCAATCTTTTATTAAGTTTCATTGTCATTGCATATCTTATGTCATCTCCCGAAGCTTCTTCCTCACATAGAAAGCATTCTGTTGCTTTGGAGTCTCTGACCATTCTTGGTATCTTGCTACTGCTGCTCTCCTCTGTAGCAACTGCAGAGGTTCGCCTTTTCTGAGCTCTATTTAACTTTGTGTTGTTGAACAGAAGTCTGCAACTCTCATGATACTGTGCCTTGTTTCTCCTCAAGGTCTCCTCTATCCCATCATATTCAATAAGTTTTGCAGGGTCAAGCTTGATTGGCAGTGCATTGATTGAATGAAATAGAGGAATATTCCTTGCCAAGCTCTTGTAACCGTCATCTCCTTTTCTGACAGGATTTGCATGTGGAGACTTAAGATCTTCCTTCTTATCCTGTTGATAAAGACAACACTTTGCCCGGTCAGTGAGGAATGATTTCTTGGTAGATTTTTGTCCATAACTAATTTTTATCTTCAGGGCCGAGGGTTTATCCTTTTACCACCCTGATGAGCACTTTCTTGTATGGGATACAACTAGGTTCATGTCTTTTGTCCTACACCTTGTCCGATCGTTCATCCAGTGTCATTAGTCCCGTGCGATCTGTACACCCAGATAACTAAAACGCCGTTATCCTTGGCTCGGCTCTCCCGCGCTGGCATCTTGTCAATTCAGGTGCGGCTACTTAACTGATTTGGGGTTGGTTAAGCAGCATTTGGGACACTAAGCTGTTGCAGTATGACATGTTTTTTCTTAGCTGACACTGAAACCCATGCTGGGTTGCACAGCAGTGATGTCACCAGTGTGCCCTGGTAGTGCCCGACAATCACTCTCTCCCATGCAGAGTTCCTCAGCATGCTACCCTCACCTAGATGGAATAACATAAAACCAGTACATAAAACCAGTCATAAATATGACAAATATATATCTGGGAGTATCAGAAATAGAAAAAAACCATCTGAGCATGCTTGAAAACATACATATCGACACTAAGATCATTTATATTGACCAACTACGTCAATTTCTATAAAAACATATCATCTTTCGAAGGTCAATTTGGCAGCCATCTTGAAAAATGGCCGCCATCTTGGATTTCCAAATGGCCAATCAGGCAGATTTGACAAGTAGCCCCTAGGGTATGATCATGCCCAAATTTCATGATTGTATCACCATTTGCACGATTTTCCATTATCCGCTCTTCTATAATGAGGTTTTCTCTGTATGACAGAACTAATTCATGTATATTATAGTTACATGTTGACTTATGAAAAGTCCTAAATTGCTTCAAGTTAAAGTCGCCTACTATACAGGCTTTGCTATGTCTGGATGCCCTTCGCATTTCATCCCAAACTCTATTGTGAATGGGAGGCCTATATATTACTCCTATGATTAATTTTTCCCTACCGTCGGTTAATTCTATCCAAATTGTTTTTGCATTCAGTTCAGTGTGTATTTTCTTATTGATTTTACACTTCAGATTATCCCTGACATAGATTGCTATCTCGCCTCCTTTCCTATTCTCCTTATTGGTATGAAATAATTTGTAACTTGTAATTTGGTATTCGACAGGTGACTCACGTGAGTAAGTTTTTCTTTGTTTCGGTGAATGTTATTATATCGATTTTTTCGGTACATCCCAACGCCCTGATTTCATCCATTCCTCTCTTGTCAGGTTTAGGTTTTAACTCCCTGCCTAATTTAGTTTTGTCATCATTCTTCGCACTATTTCTCTGTAACCTTTCGCTGTGTTTACCCACGCCCACTGTAGTCTCCTTGATCGCCATGCTCACAAAGTAAAAAGGGAAATGCCCTTGTTATTTTAATGCGGTTATAGTCTTGTATGATTTTGTCATCGAGTGAGATTAAGAAAGTTTGTTTCACCTGAAGATACGTAAGTCATCATACTCAAGGGTTTAAGACATCAGACTGATCATATTCAAAGACTTGAGTCATTATACACAAGGGGTTTAGTCATCATTTTCAAGTGGTTAAATCATCATACACAAGGGATTAATATCATCATAATCAATGGGTTAAATCACCATACTCAGAGGGTTAACTCACCATACTACAGGGGTTAAGTCATTATACTCAAGGGGTTAAGACATCAGACTTACCATACTTAAAGACTTAATTATTCACTGGGGAGAAAGAAGGCTTCATGGAAGAAATGAGGCTTCAGAAGACAAAGGAGGCATCAGGGGATAAAAAACCCTTCAGGGGAGAAAAGAAGCTTCTTGGGAAAAAATAGGCTTCAGGGAAGAAAAAAGGCTTCAAGGGAGAAAAGAGGCTTCAAGAAACAAAGGAGGCATCAGGGGAGAAAGGAAGCTTCAAGGGAGAAAAGAGACTTCAGGAGACAAAGGAGGCTTCGGGGAAAAAAAGGGGTTGTTATAGCTTCCGTTTACCTGTTGTAATCACTGAGGAAGAGTCGGTCAAATCAGCATTATAAGTGCTCTGAAAGTAACATTCACTAATGTTTATTGGTTATGTTTTTAAACCCAAATGGTCTTTTCTCAATTTATTAAGAAAATTTACTATTGCACAATTACTAGGATATCATCTTAATGCTATGAGCTGTGAGCGTTAATAAGGGATGAAGCATATGTATAACTAGCTTTGAATACTCGTCTTGTGTGGATGAGAGACGGTAGTTAGACAGGCGAGAAGCCGGCTACTTAATTGATGACTCTGCAGCCAAAGTGTGAGTGCTCAGTGGAAATACACTGCCACATTAGGGTGTGTCATAGGAGGGAAGATCAGCTAAAACTAATGGCTCATCACTTTTTTGGTAGATTTTAGTGTATATAAACAGAAAATAATTTCAGTTTTAATATTTTGCAACCTTTTGCTAGGTAAATTTTAGCGTGAAATTTATCGAAAATCTAAGGTACAGCTGCATTAGTGCATTACAATTAAATAGTGAACATTGCTTTCTGACTTCATTCTTTAACAACCCAACTAACAATATTTTTTTCTGTTTCAGATTCTGATGCATTTAAAGTTGATAATATTTGCGATGGCTGCTTGTGTCAGGACGAGGAACCAAAAATCCAGCTATCTCAGTCACTATCTTGGGTCTGGGAGAGAGCTCCTGAAGTCGGAGTTGCCTACATTGAGAGATGCTTTGAGATACGGTGTTTTAATCAGGCAAATCAGTGAAAAGAACCAAAGAACTTACACAAACAAAGACATTGCCAGTGATATGACCAAAGCTGTCTTGGCACAGTACACTCTGGCTAACGCTCAGTTCAAGCCTCCAGTCATAACAAGTCAGAAGAAGATTAGTGAGAGACTGCTAGCCAGTTGGGAAAAGGCAAGAGATATCTCTCTTGGGAGAGGAAAACTTGCAGTTAAGGACAGCTTTGCCAAGCAATTGGACCAGTTATTTGACATAATTACTTGCAAGTGCCCAATTGTTCTCTGTCCTGAGTTTGGATGCGATCGTGACTGTAAATCCGAGGCCCACATCTCCTGTATTTGCAAGCGTGAACTGAAGATTCCTGTGATCGAACTGGCATTTGTCAAAGCACAGAGAGAGAAGACTGGCAGTATAGGGGCTCTCATGATTTCTAGCCAAGATATTCCGGAGTCCAAGAGACAGGAGGCTGCCACAAAGAGACAGAAGAGGAGAAGAGTTGCCGAGGAAAAGAGTCTTGAGAAGGCCCTGGGTGAGGTAAAAAAGGCCGATGATTGGAGTCAAGCTGATTCAGAGTTTAATGACTTCCCCATGGCTGATCCGAGTGCTGACCAGGAGAATGGTGACTTTGTCCCTAACCCAGAAAATAATGATCCCAAACCTTCCAGGCATAAGATTCGAAATAGGAAAGATATCCCGAGCATAGCTCTGGCCAGCATGCGACACCACACTGGTCTCAGAGAAACTGCAGAGATAGCAACAGCTGCCTGGATTGACGGTGGTTTGATAACACCTGATGATGTTCACCTGGTGATAGATCATAACAAAGTAAGGAGAGCTCAGGAGAAACTTGTCAGTAACCTAGAAGAGGAGTTTGATAAGGGGATAAGAGAAAATGGAATCAATTGTTTGTTCTTTGATGGGAGAAGGGATGACACTAAAGTGTTCATGAAAGTTGGAGATTCTGACAAGTTGTTCCCTGCCATGGTGAAGGAGGAACACTACTCCTGCTGCAGTGAACCAGGAGGGAAGTATTTGTGGCATTTCACTCCAGAGAAAGATGACATCAGGAAACCAGCTGAGATAGTGGCAGATAACATTGTGAACTGGCTCAGAGAGAGGAACGTAGACCAGACCCTGCAGGCCATTGGAGGGGACAGCACCAACACGAACACAGGGTGGCAAGGGGGGGGGGGGGTCATACAGTGGATAGAGCGGAAGATTGGGAGGAAGCTGGTCTGGATTGTTTGTGACCTCCACACCAACGAGTTGCCACTCAGACATCTGATCCAGGAGCTGGATGGCAAGACTCTTTCAAACAACAGATGGTCTGGTCCTCTTGGCAAGATGGTGGACTCTGCCACTAAGTTAGAAATAAATCCGAGCTTTGAAAAAATCACAGTTGGCCCTCCACTCGTTGAGCTTGCACATACTGTCATTGACGACCTGAGTACTGACCAGTACTATGGTTACATGATTTGTAGTGCCATCAAAACTGGGGTCATGCCTGATAGACTTGCTTACCTGCAGATAGGTCCAGTCTCACATTCTAGATGGCTCACAACGGCTCTCAGGTTCTGCAGAATTTGGGTCGCTCATCATAAACTGAAAGGGAACCAGCTTCACAACCTGAGACTTATTGTCCAATTCATCGTGAGTGTCTACTTGCCAAATTGGTTCAACACCAAGGTCAAGTCATCGTTCTCCGAAGGTCCGAGGCATGTTCTCCTCCAGCTTGAGCTCCTGAGGAGTCAGCCAAGGAAGGTTGTTCAGATTGTGGAGCAGACTGTGAGGAGATCTTCCTGTTATGCTCATCCCGAGGCAGTTCTGCAGACAATGCTCTGCAGTAAGGATGAGGAGGAGAGAAGAGTGGCAGTCAAAAAGATCTTGGATATGAGACTTATGAGAGGATCTGGGCATGACGAATCAGTTGGTGACGATTCCTTCAGGGTCAGGAAGACTCCTGAAGTCAATCTAGGTGCCAAGACCCTCACTGATCTCATAGATCTGGATAACATCCAGGCTGGCAGTGAGCCCCCTCTTACCTGCAGCCTCACCAATGTTCAAGTCAGAGCTTTCCTGGACAACCCCATGCATGTCCCTGCCTGGCCCTCGCACACCCAGAGTATAGAGCGTTGTGTACAGCAAGTGAGCGAGGCCAGCAGTCACGTGTACAGCCAGGAGAGGAGGGAAGGCTACATCCGAGCTCAGGTGGTCAGCAGGGAGGTGATGAGTAGAAACAGAAGCAAGAAAGACAAGTTCTCTATGGTATGCAGCAACACCGGGTCGTAGTAGTAAAACCGGTTTTTGTATTTGATGATTTTGTTTTCTAAAGGAATATTAAATTTAATAAATGTGTCAAGATCATTCGTTTCACTATTCTGGATCATTTTCATCCTAATAAATTAACCTGATACATTTACTTTACTTTAAATAGGCTATTTAGTGGTGTTGGTAAAAGGGTGGGAATACTGAATTTTCATAAGATTTCAAGTTAAAATTTACCGAGCAAAAAATGAAAACTTTTCAACTCTGAAGATATCACATGATTCTGCACATAGAACTACATCATTAATACCATGGGCCGATTTTTCAAACTTAAAAAAAAAATTCGCCTCCGTATGACACACCCAACGCCACATGTCAAGTTGAGAACTACTCACAGCTCATAGGTTACAGTAGTTACCATGGGTGATGTAATTATATAAACATAATGAGTGTAACCCACATTTATATAAGTATACTGTCTGTTTTACAGGGGCTAATACAAGGTTTCGGGGGAAAAAAGAGGCTTTAGTGAAGAAATAGAACATTCAGGGGAGAAAGGAGGCTTCATGGAAGAAAGAGGCTTCAGGAGACAAATAAAACTTCATGGGAGAAGGGAGGCTTCAGGAGACAAAGGTTGATTTAGGGGCGAAAAGAACCTTCAAGGGAGAAAAGAGGCTTCATTTGAAAAGTTGGCTTCAGAGAAGAAAAGAGGTTTCCGTAAATAAAGGAAGCTTTGGGGGAGAAAAGAGCCTTCAGAAGACAAAGGAGGCTTCAGGGAAAAAGGCTTCAGAAGACAAAAGAGGTTTCAGGGGAGAAATGAGGCTTCAGGAGACAAAGGAGACTTCAGGGGCGAAAGGACGCTTCAGGGGAGAAAGGAGGCTTCCTGGGAGAAAAGAAGCATCAGGAGACAAAGAGAAAGAAGGCTTCAGGTCATAAGAAGAAAGGGGGCTTCAGGGGATAAAGGAAGCTTCAGGAAACAAAGGAAACTTCAGGGGCGAAAGGGAGCTTCCCCGGGAGAAAGAAGGCTTCAGGGGAGAAAGGAAGTTTCAAGGGAGAAAGGGGGCTTCAGGGGAGAAAAAAGGCTTCAGATGAAAAAGAAGTTTTCAGGCGACAAAGGAGGTTTCAGGGGAGAAAGATGACTTCAGTGGGAAAGAGGGCTTCGGGGGAGAAAGGAGGCTTCAGTTGATAAAATAAGCTTCAGGTGACATAGAGAAAAGAGATTTCAAGGGATGAAAAAAGTTTCAGGAGACAAAGGAGGTTTCACGGGAGAAAGGAAACTTCAGGGGAGAAAAGAAGCTTCAGGAGACAAGGAAGTCTTCAGGTGACAAGGGAGGCTTCAAGGAAAAAAAGAGGCTTCAGTAAAAAAGGATGTTTCAGTGGAGAAAATAGGCCTCAGGAGAAAAAGGAGGCTTCATACCATATCCTGTCAGGGCTTCGTACACGCCAACTATGGTAAAAAATTATCATAATATTTGTTCAATATTTCTCAGATTAAATTTCGTCCATCGTCAAGAAAATATAATAAATATTTTCTCTAGGAGGGAGAGACACGTATAATATATAAAGCAATATTTTCTACACACGCACACAGTAAGTTACGACATATCAATTTATTTTCATGTTGTTGTGAAAATATTTATTTTGTCATTACAAGTGTTTTTTATTCTTTATTGAATTTTAATGTATTATCTCAAAATAAAAAATTATTAAAAAAATACATATTATACTGTACAGTCCTCCAAAGAGTATCCTTAGATTTTCTGTCGCTACAATTTAAAACGTTGCACGAAATGTCTTGTTATGATCCCCAGTGCAACTTCATAAGTTAGTACGCCTGCTCGCCATGTCAGCAACCGCTAGAGATAGGGATAAGATTGAGGGGGAGAGTCGTCCTTGTATGGCATACTAGATATTTAAATATAAAAAGAAATCCATTAAGCTATATTAATGAATGTATTGTTGGAAAACGTATATACCTGTACAAACTCATGCTCAAAGTTGCCGGATGTAGAACTAACAAACGTTCAGAAAAAGATCGAGTAACTTTGCTCGGAAGTATCGAATTACATCGACCCCATGGCTAACGATACTTTTGGGGGGACTGTACATAGAAACATACATACATAATTATAAAAAAAATTTCATTAAAGAAAATGAACGTGTTCTTCACACACACACACACACACACACACACACAAACACACACACACTACTACTACTCCGCCGTCACTAGAAATCGAGAATGACGATCATCCTGGTATGGTAAAATGATATGAGTTATTAGGGGTGTCACCTAGGTTAGTAAGTTTTGAGATGACTAAAGTGACCTATACGGGACCCGCGGCGTCGTTCACATTCGTAGCACATGTGGGGGCTGCAGCGAGTGCGGGAGGGGCGATGGCAACGTCTTTCCGGCGTTGGCGCTTGTCTCCCTCGGTTTGCAGTCGGGTCAACTCGAAAGTATTGACACCTTCTCGTGTGGTGCTCCTCCAAGCGTTACGATGTGAAGTAATCGACTCCCAGGTGAGGGGGTCAATTTGGCATTTTTTCAGGTTTGTCTTAAGACTATCCTTATACCTTTTCAATTACCCGCCGACGTTACGTTTACTATTTGTTAGGTGACTGTAAAGTAGCTGATTTGGCAGTCTACTGTCGTCCATACAGGTAACATGCCCAGTCCAACGGAATTGTTCATGGTCGATGCTCCTACAGTTGGTGTCAGCAAGAATACTGGCATTTGTTCTCTTGTCTTCCAGGCGAACTAGGAGGATGGAACGTAGATAATGTTGATGAAAGTCTCAAGTGCCTTGAGGTGCCTCCTGCATGTGAGGCATGTCTCACTGCCATATAGCAGTGTGGGGAGGACCATTGCTCGATATATGTGCAGCTTTGTAGATAATATCAGCTCCCTACAACTGAAGACACGATTTCGGAGTCTGACAAATGCTTGAGATGCACATCTCATAAGAGGCTGAAGCTCTTCATTGATATCTGCAGTGGTGGACAGGTGGGAGCCGAGACACCGAAAGTGGGCAACATTAGATAAGGTATTACCGTTAAGCTGGGTGGATGGTGGAGGTGTGCCTGACCCAGGGGCAGATTGAAAGAGAATCTGAGTCTTACGTACATTCACCTTAAGGCCGAAGTGTTCATACGCGACTGCGTAGGTGTTCAGGATCTCCTGTAGGTCGTGTTCAGTGGGAGCAATAAGGGTAAAGTCGTCTGCATAATAGTTCAGTAATGGAAGCTGCTGACACCTTTGTTCTTGCCTTGAGTAGTCTTATGTTGAAAAGACCCACTTCACCCAGTACTCGAAGTTCACCCCGCTGGCTAAATTGGCACTGGCACGAGTAAGGAAGGCAGCCAAGAAGATGGAAAAGAGAGTTGGTGCCAGTACACACCCTTGTTTAACCACTGTTTGGATGGGGAAGAACTCTGACTGGGTGCCGTTGTGCAGGATACTGCCGTTCATGCCATCGTGGAGTTGCCTCACAAAGGTGAGGAATTTTAGTGGGCAGCCAAAGTGGCTCAAGGTCCACCAGAGGGATTCCCTGTTGACCGAGTCGACGGCCTTGTTTAGGTCGATGAAAGCCATACACAGGTCACGACGCTGTTCTCTGCACTTTTTCTGTATTTGGCTGGCAGCAAAGATCGTGTCAGCGGTGCCACGTGATGGTCTAAAACCACATTGAGATTCAGGGAGGAAGTTTTCCATCTCAGGAAGAAGTTTGTTTAGGAGGACTCGTGCGATAATCTTGCCAGCTACGGAGAGCAGCAATATCCCACGGTAGTTGCCACAGTCTGACCGGTCTCCCTTGTTCTTATAAATATTTACAATGGAGGTGTCTTTAAGAGCTTGGGGGATTTCCTCCTTTTCCCATATATTCTCCAGGAGAGAGTGAAGACGGCTGGTAAGCAGAGGTCCTCCTGCTTTATTCACCTCGGCTGGGTTCCCATCAGGCCCTGAAGCTTTGTTATTTTTCATCTGTTTGATGGCGGTAGGTAGTCATCTCATCCAGGGATGGAGGATGGCTGAGGTGGGTCTGCTCTGGATGCTGAGGGACCTGCTGGGTAGTCAGGACATGCACATCGGTGTTTCGGTTGAGCAATGAATGGAAGTGCTCTTTCCAGTGCTGGAGGAGGCCTTCATCGTCTTTAATTATGAGGTTACCATCGGTTGAGCGGAGGGGGGCTGTTCCACGAGTGACTGGCCCATAAAATGTTTTAGTGGAAATGAAAAATTCGTGCATCTTGTGCTGATCTGCAAGTTTTTGTTCTTCACATGCTTTATTTTTAAGAAGTCATTATTTAGATTGCGAAGTTCCCGCTGGGCTGGCGCTTTCTTCTTGCTGAAGGTATCAGCTTTGGTCCGAGACTAATGGTTGTTCTACCAGTCAGTAAAAGCAGCACGTTTATCATCGATGAGTACTTTGATTTCCAGGTCATTTTCATCAAACCAGTCCTGGTGTATTTTTTTGATATGGCCGAGGATCTCTGTGCAGGATTGTGTCATAACAGTATTAAGAGTATCCCATTCGGAACTGGGATTCACATTGTTTGCTGTTGGGCTGCTTATACGACAATGTTCGAACTGCTCTCTGTAAGCATGTGCTACCGCTTTATCCTCCAAATGCTTAGTTTTAAAACCTCTTCTGGAGGCTTCCTGCCTTCGCCATTTTGGGACGACGTTCAGTGATAGCGTGGATCTGTCAAGTCGATGATCAGTGTCGCAGTGTCGCGGGTCACGGGTGATGAGGACATCTCGGCGATCTCTTTCTCTGACAATGATGTTGCCACGACCCCTTGAACTTGTTGGCCTGCCTAAACAAGGTATTTGTGATAGTGAGGTTGTGTGTAGCACACTTGCTGAGGAGGAGTAGGCCATTGGGATTACACTTACCTAGTCCTTTTCTCCTTATGGTTCCCTGCCAATTGTCAGCATCTCTGCCAACTCTGGCATCTAAGTCGCCAAGGAGCACAACCTTGTCTGCTTTGGGGATAGAGGTTAGCAGTCTGTCGAGGTCGGCGCAAATGGCCTTCTTGATGCCATCCTCTGCATCCAGTGTTGAGGCATATGCACTGATGATGAAGGCTTGACGTGAGTGATTCAGTGGGATTCTAAGCATCATGAGGCGCTTATTGATCCCGATAGGCATTTCAATTAGCCTTTGTAGGATGAGTTGGTGGATGGCAAAGTCAACTTCATAAATGACGTTTTTCTCCGCAGCAGGCTTACCATTCCAGAAGAAGGTGTAGCCAGACCCCCGTTCTGTGAGTTGGCCCTTATCTGGGAGCCGGGACTTACTGATGGCTGCTTTGTCGATATTATACCTAGCCAGCTCTTTTGCCACAAGTGCAGTTCTTCCTTCAGGACGCTCATTTGTGCCAGTATCCAGAAGGTTCCTGACATTCCATGCAGCGACCATAAGAGGTTGTATGGTTTGTTTTTGTTTGAATCTTTGATTTTGGTTTTGTTTTTGACCGTATAAGGATGACCTTGCTGGGTGCGGTTGTCCAGTCAGGTGGACGTTTAGGCAAGCTGTATTTAGGGCACCTTTTCTAGCCCCCTCCCCATGTGGGGTGAGCAGAGTGGCTCCACGAAAGGGCTGCCTAGATCCCAGTGCATAAACGACCATCTTATCTGTGCTGCCCATGTGCAGAGTTGTGACTAGAGACTCCCGGCAGTCATCTCTGCCTGTCCCTGTCGCTACTCGTCCGTCGCCATAGGACTTTTAGGGGTATAGGGGTTTTGATGATGATGAGAGATATGATGAACTGGATGATGGCTGCGCTAGGTTCATTTAAGTGGTGAGGCAGGAGCGTAGGCTGCAACCACGCATCTTGGCTCACCCTTTTCCTGATCCAGTGGTGCAAGTGTTGCAACGACTAGGGAGAGGGAGAGTCGCAATGGACTGCCGATAGCCCAGTTTGTTGGGTTTCGCCTTAGTAGCCTGTCCGTCAGGCATTGCCTTCGTCCGCTGGTGTAGTCTTTGGGACTCCATGATGCTCTTCCGACTATACCGCCTTTGGGGTCTTGTTGGATCTCTGTAAGCATGTTTGCCTGATGTGGGGCTCCACCGCAGTTTTTTCGTTCACGGTTTACTCCCATAGCCTTATACCTGCCAAGGTTAATCCGCAAGGCAGAGGGGCGGTGGTTGGTAGGCGCCAGGACGTGTCCACATGCCAGTGGGCTTATACGCCGTCCGTCTGGGGCCCACTTCTACTCCGAGATCCCCTGCTGATCTAGCCTGGGCACACGAGGCACCCAGTTACCATGTGTTGCCACGAGAAGGCACAGCAGGAGTCATGATGGTGAGGAGGCTGTGTACTGGCGGGGGAAGACTTTTGCAAGTTGCTTCCCTGTTCGCTACAAGGACTAGCCAGCGGCGGCAGCTGAAAGCGAAAGGGAGCAAGCACTGCTTGCAACTTAGCACTAACTTAATGCTGCTATTCTAGACGCACTTAACCACCCTGTGTGCGCGCACACACACACACACACACATTACTATGCAGATTTTGACCTCTGAAATGACCCATTAACTTAATCGTGACATTTTTCAACATTCTGGTTTGACTTCTAAATGTTCAGGGAATGCAAATAAATATCAGGAAAAAGGTGTAGAAAAGGTAAGAATGGTCAGAAAAAATATGAAAATATCAGCCATATCAGAAATTGTTGGAAAAGGTCACGAAAAAGTCAGAGATGTAGTGAAACGTCAGATATGGTCAGAGGGAAAGTTAAAAAAAAGGCTAGAAAATGTCAGAAAATATATAAAACTGTTCAAGGGCATCTGAAAACATACCTGGGATATTTCTTCCATTTTTTTTTTCAAGAATGAAGTTTTAAAGAGAGAACTTATCCCCTTGCGAAGGTTGTGTGTAAAGAGAGAGAGAAAATATATACAGACTTACGTAAAGAGAGAGAAAGGGACAATATATACAGACTTACATAAAGAGAGAGAGAGAGAAAGAGAGAGACAGACGGACTTACGGAAAGAGGGAGAGAGAGAAAGATGTAGACTCTTGGACAGACAGACAGACAGGCAGAGATACAGAATAAGTTACACAGAAAATTCACAGAGAAGATGAGTTGTGGATATGTGGATATATTAATAAACAGACACACAGTCGAATTGTTAAATGTTTGTGCACTTTTCTTTACAAGTATCATATTCATCACACACATACATATTGACAATATAAGTATTTTGGGTGGAAGCACTCTGCTACTGCCCCGTTGTGGCAGGTGGCGCTCCCTACAGGTATGCCGCCATGACGAATCACAAGGTTTTACTAAATCGGTCATATTTCAACTTCTACTCAATATTTTTCATTCTGTTTTCTGATGTAGACTCCTAAGAAGATGTTCTAAATAACATTTGTTGATGATGAAATAATTTTATCAATATTTTTTCAAATATTTACCAAAACAGGAAAAATTTGGAAGATTTTTTTTTTCATAAATTGTGTATTTTCTTTCAATTGAGAAGCACTTTTCCTATGTAAAATACATTTTATACTGCATACTTGCTGCAAAACACTTAATTTGATAAAATACCATCGGTTAATTCATATTTTTTCTTTTCAGGCATTTGTCATATTCTGCTGATTGACCTTATCATCATGGCAGAGAAATAAGATGGGATGTTTGCATACTCTGCCATGAGAAAAAAGCCCACGAAGCGTTACAGTGTCATGCCAAAGGAATGAAAGATGAAACTGTCCCAGTGCAGGCTTATGTCACACTCTACAATTTGTTGATCGATTTCAACAGCGTGAATGCACTTGAATTGCCAGCAAGTGTTGGCCTGTCTAAAATAAATGTCGTAACATTGATGTGCAATACTGAAGTGTCAAATGGCATAAGTTACATTGATGGTCCGTCATTGTGCAAGAATACAGTACAAGATCTTCTCTAAGCCCATCCCAAATTACGGAGGATCAACTGTGTTTTTTCTGTGATAAACTTTTGAAGAATGATGACAAACACAGGCGTGTAGCTTCAACATTTGATTTGGACAGCAGAGTAAGAAAATGTGTAACCGATTAGGGTTATTCAAAGTTATTGACAAAACTTGCTGGTGATATGGTAGCTATTGAAGCAGAATATCATGCTAATTGCCTGTCAATATTATATTACAGACATGCTAGGTTCACAGAAGCAAAAGAGAGTAAAAGCAATAATAGAGATGTTCATGGTATTGTTTTTGCTGAATTAGTGCCATACATCAATGAGTGTCGAGAAGATGATGTAAAACATGTATTCAAGATGTCAGAATTGAAAGAATTGTACATCAAATGGTTAAAACAACTTGGAGTTAATGATGAAAGACAAGATTCTGTCTCAAATTACTGATTTATCAGCTCATGCAAGTCGCACAAAGTGTCAAAGTATCCTTCTATGTTTGATGAAGATATTGGTGATCTTGTCGAGCAAAAGCTTCACAGAGACAATGACCTGGATGCTATGCAGCTTGCAAAAGCAGCAGAAATTGTGAGAATTGTATGTTTCAGGGATCATTTCCTTCCAACTGTCAGCAGAATGCTGTCCACATTCTCTTTAAGGTCTTGTAGATATGATACTTTAAGGGACAAGTATTATGAGACTCAGGTAATACTGATCAGGCATCATTAACAATATCCCAATTGTTAATATACAATTCATTAAATAAATTGTATCTGCAAAAAAATTTGAATGTCAGACACAGTAAGAAACGGGAAGCACCAATCCCTTTGTATATAGGACTGAAAATGTTTGCTCTTATAAGAAAAAGATATTTAGTTGATCTATTGTTTCAAATGGGCATGTGTACTTCATAGGGCAGAATGATCTAGGTACTGACTGATATAGCAAATGGTGAGTGCACTCAGTTCGGGACTCAGCTTTAAGAGCTGGGTTGTTTAGTGTTGGGGCTGACAACTTTGACCTCAATCCATCCTCATCCACTGCACAAGGATCTTTTCATGGAACATCAATCTCAATATTTCAGTTTCCTACGAAAACCAATCAAGAGGAAGACAAGAGTGTAACCTTACTTGGTCCACGTGCAGCAGACAGCAGGGTGACAGTTTCACTCCCTGACACTTATACAGAGGTACCACTTGCCATATTAAAAACAGATACCTCATGTCACTGTTCTAGAAGGGCTATGTACACCAAATTAAGTACATTTCACATATCTCTATAGTCAGGAAGACACCTGGGTTGCAAGAGTAAGGGATATTATTGAAAAGAATAACCTAGAGAAGGGAGAATATATTTCCAAGGCAACTTACCATGCATCAGGCCAAGCACACAATCCCCAACCAGTTACTCTCAATGCTATACTACCACTCTTTTCTGAGAGCTCCAATTCTGTAGCAATGATCAAGCGTGGGATGCAAATTGTGAAGAAATCAGCTCATCATCTGAACCCTGGACAGACACTGATCATTACTGTGGACCAGCCACTGTTTGTTATTGCAAAACAAGTGCACTGGCGTTGGCCACAAGATTTTAGGGAAGAAAAATACCTCATCATGCTGGGTGAGCTTCATATTGAAATGGTTGCATTCAGAGCTGCTGGCACTTGGCTTAAGGAAAGTAGATGGACAGAGGTTTTGGTACAAGCAGGGGTTGCCACTTCTGGGACTGCTGAATCATTTCTGAAGGTCACCCGCCTAACCAAAGCATGACATGTAAACCAGGTCACCGCTGCCGCTTTATCTGTCCTCAGGCACCAAGCCTACAAAGCTTATGTAGAGAAAACCCCGATGATGAGAGGGAACTTACATTCCATGAATGGGAATAAAGAAATGTAAATAATGTCTCAAGTTCTGTTACTGACACCTCACATTAAAATTGCAACTGACACTTTTTTATTTTCTTGTGGGCACAGAGAGATGGTTTCTTTGATTTGTATATAAAGTGCCCTTCCAAGCTAGCCCCATGGTGTTTTGCACTCGATCGAAACCATTATGCAAGGTGGCATCCAATTCATATTCGGGACCTGTCCTCCCTACAGGAAAATCATCCTGCTTTGGCTGCAGAGTTTCATAGTGGAAGATTTATCATCCACAAGACAAAAAAATGTCCCGTCTGGCATTGATTTTGATCAAGGGAGGAGTAGAATATTGGACATCTGAAAGGCAGTGGTGGAGTGATTGGCCTGACCGAAAATCAAATAGCATTCAGAAGAAGGCCTTTGAGCTAGTCCGTATCCTTGAGGAGTTTGAAGGCAATCTTCAAAGAGACCCAAACAAGGAAAAACCTCCATTACCATGAACAAACTCACTCTGTGTAGGAATTATTTTACACTCAGCTGTCTTATCTTGTGACAACAATAAAAGAAATGGGTAACCCTTTTCAAGAGGAGGGTCCTGATCTGCTAGTATTACACTCAAGAGATATTGTAGACAGTCAAGTAGTTCAGTCTGTAAAAACAGTTGAAGAGGTGGGACAAAGAGGATACTCAAAGTTTTGTTAGGATCGGCTTATTATCAGATCAAAACCAGTGTCTTAGACTGTCCCTCAAAACAGCTTTGCTCTGTTCAGTCGGCGTAGAGCTAAATCCAAAAAAGTTCACAACTGTAGGTAACTGCTCTCCAGGAAGACTGTGACCTCTTGGAATGTCCTTATGTGTCCTGTCAATCA